>PVKC010024752.1:0-16749 GCA_004027635.1 Crocidura indochinensis | reverse complement strand
TATTGAGTCCTGTGAAGATTTCATAGTTTTTAATCAGTGACCAAGGACTGAATCCCTGCCTTTGGCTGTTGGTTTTGAAGAAATCTTTTATATTGCTTAAACAGAAGTTAGATGACCAAAATAAGAATTTTCACATCATAAATTCCTTGAAGAGCAGAGATCACTCTTAGTTGGTTACCTGCAATATTTACTGTTTTGTCTGTGACAAAAATTGGAGTCTAGTAGATACAGGTAACATGAATGAATGTGATGTGATTTAGTTCCATTTTTAATTTTTCAGGTTCTAGGAATTAGACCCAGGACCTCACTACAGTGCTTGCCTTGGATACATAAGGCCCCAAGTTTAATCACTAGCATTGCACGCTTCTTCCCCAATCCAGTTCTTGCTGAGTATAATGTCTGTGACCCTAGAGCACAGGCAAGATGGCTCTGGTGACCCACAGCACTTCAGAGTTTGAGCTACATATACTGCATTGTCAGTCCAAAAACTAAACCCATCAGACCTATAGTGCCAGGATAGTAAGTTCTGGCATCCTGGGGATCCCCTTCCCCGTACACCCCATCAAAGACAGAATATGTAAAAAATAATATTTCAATAGATATTGAAAACTTCTGAGTTCACTAAAGGGAAATTACTCTCATTTTTTAGGAATAAATTTCACATGTTGTGTTTTTTTCCTTCACCATTTACATGTGAGAAATAGTGTTTCCTAATAACGAGATGCTATCTTTAATGTGAATTGTATTGCCTTTATGAGGTCACAGAAAGTAACTCAGAAAACCTACAATGATCCCTCCCTATCCTTTGTGAAAAGCAGGAAGATTTGGAGCCTGGGCTCTTGAGTGACTATCCCAACTTGCCCACCTCTGCAGCTGTGTGGACAGAGCTGTTCCTCCCTCTCTCCCAGGAGTAAGCTCAATGCCCTGTAGTCAAGGATCATTCCATGAAGGCTTAAGGGATCCTATGATGTACTGGGATCAAACCTGGGTCAGCCTCATATAAGGCAAGTGCCTTATCCGCTGCAATATCTCCCTAGCACCTCAGATTTTCTTTGAAGGAATACTACACTGATAAATAAAACATTAGAAAACAGACAACTCAAATATCACTGCTCTAAAAAGAAATTTTGATGGTGGGTTTATGCTTTGTTAGTATGTAAAGCTAGTTAGAGAACTAAAAAGAATAATAATTTAACAAACAAAAACTAGGAAAAATGACTACAGATTTGGAAAAATATATAACTCTTAGAAATAAGTTTTTTAGCTGTTGGTATTATGGAAAAACAATAACCAGAACTGAAAAGATTTGGACAGGTAAAAAATGTTTTATCATTAGACACAGATGGAAAACGGAGTTGATGAGCTGGAGAAATGTCAAGAATATAGCACAGAGAAGCAGGAAGTTGAAAATTAGGAAAGAGTGGTTAATAGACTTGGAGGACAGAATGAGAAATTGTGATGTGAATCTAATCATCCTTTTATAGAGAATATAGTTGAGAAAACACTGGAAAAGTAATTAATATTGGCCTCATTTCCCAGAACTTATGAAATAACAGTAGTTCACAAACTATGGAAAATACTGTGAACATTTAAAATAAATTACAAGGAATCTATATAATGAGATTTAAAATCAAAGAACTCCAAAGATGAAATGATCTTACTTTCTCTATGGGGATAAATATGAGATTACGAGTGGACATCTCGGGCTGAAGACAGGGTAACTTAATGTCCTCAAGGGTATTGAGAATGAAAAATATCCAATAAGGAGTTTAAGGTCATTTTATAATAAACAGAAACTGAGAAAATAAATATATGCTTGATATAGACCTGCATAGAAGGAACCTCTAAGAATAAAAGTAAAAAAAGTGAAAATTAACAAAATAATAAAAAAGGAAAAAATATCAATCTGAAGGAAATATGATGAAATTTGAAACAACGAAAAATATCAGAAATGACATTTTTTAATTAAATTACAGTTTTAGCAGAAATTAAAGTAAGTCAATAGTCTTCTAAACTCCAATATCCCAAATATCTAAGCATATATACATATATAAATTCTGAGAAATTAAAATGTCAAACATGAGAGAAAAATTAAAAATACGAATAGCCTGGGGCCGGAGAAATAGCATGGAGGTAGTGCATTGGCCTTTCATGCAAAGGACAGTGGCTCTAATTCCGGCATCCCATATAGTCCCCCATGCCTGCCAGGAGGGATTTCTGAGCTTAGAGCCAGGAGGAATCCCTGAGGAAAGCTAGGTGTGACCCAAAAACAAACAAACAAAAAAATAAAAACAAAACCAAAAATGAGTAGCCTTATAAGATTAAAAAATGGAGCAGGAGGGGCCGCAGGCATAATACAACCAATTTTACATACCTGGCCAACTTTTGAATCCCCAGTTACTCCACCAGGAATGGTCCTTGAATTCAGAGCCAGAACTATACCTTGACCATAACTAGGTATGATCTAAAACATAAACAAAACCAAACAGGATTAAACAATTTAGTACCACATTATTAAATAAATATTAAATTTATTTATAAATAAGTATATAGTTATATTTATTGAAATGATAATTATATCAGAATCTTAGGTAGAAAATAGAAAATTTAATGAAAGATCTTAAAATAAATCTAATGGACAGGAAAACTCATCAATAAGAAGACTTAACATATTAAATAGAATTTAATTATCTTTAATTGACTGATAAGAATCCATGTTATTTTGAATCAGACTTTCTAACATAGATTTGTATGTTTGTTTGTTGGCTCCAAAACACCTGGTGATGCTCAGGAGTAACTACCTGATTCTGCACTCAGGTGCCTTATCTATTGTACTATACCTCTTTCCTCTTCTTTATAGAGTTTTAAGAAACTGACAAGCTAATTTTAAAATTTATTTGAAGAACATAAATTGAAGAATACAAATGATAGGAGAACAGGATACTGACAATAGACAATAACTGAGTAATAGAATAATAAAGAGACTAATGATTAATGTGTATCATAAGAGGTGCCAATAATACTATGTATCTTTGGTTAAAATGAATCAAAGACAATTTTTTAAGCATTATATGAAAACCATTCTCTTAAGTAATTAAACTATTATTGCAATAGTAAATCACCAAAATAAGTCTTATTGGAGTAAGTTTCATTTTATCATGCATCCCATGTCAGTCTGAATTACAATTTAAGCTTTCACCTTGACACTAGAGCTGTAATTTGTATTTCTTGCCATCTGGTAGCTTCATTAATAACAAAGTGCTCCCGCTTTGTTGGACAGCACCAAACTAAAGTATGATATAAAATTTTGGCATCAATAACTATTTCTGTCAGTTCAGTCTGTGCAGTATGGCATCTTATGTGTAAGCCATTGGTGGTATGCACTTGTCTGTTGCTCCAGATGCAGCTTTATTGGGAATATGACCTTCTAGATTCCAGTCTTATTATATGCATAGTTGATTAGAGAGATAGTACTAATAATACAGTAACAATATGCATATGTGTGTATTATATACATACATATATACTTATACATTTATATATTATTTACTTTGCTGAGCAAAAACTAGTCCACATATTCTGCTAAGTGCTTGACTGGATTTTTTTCTACTGAATAAATACAATATTTATACAGAAGTTACTCATATCCAACTTGTAAGTGATAAAACTAATGTGCATAAAGTGTAAGTCACTTACTTTGACTCCCTACGTGGGTGTTTGAACAGTTCCATCCTTCCATGCATTCTTTCAACCTTCTATCATCCTGCTCACTTCCTTTCCTTCCTCTCCCCTCTTCGTTTTTCCTCAACGTTTGGTCTTATTTGGTATCATTAGTTTATAGCTCTATTGAAGGTTTTATACATTACTGTTTTTAGGGTCTTTAGAATACTTTTGTTAGGGAACACTTCTTAAAAAATAAACCCAAAATGTTCTTTAAAGAAAGAATTTCTTGAATTATCTTGAATTTCTGTGCTAAAGTGAGGTTCCAGAATAACTGTGGTCTTTATTTCAGTAAGACATAACCAATTTTATGTCTCCCTGAATTGGACTCATTACTCACTCAAGGTCCTGTCCTTTTGGTTATGAGTTCTGCAGACTAGGGCTTAAAAAAAAAAAAAACAAAAAACAAAAACAAAAACCTCAATTCAATGTGTATAGCTCACACTAACCTTCTAAAAGACATGATTGGTATTTCCTATGGATATGCACTCCCTTTAAGAAATGCTATTTGCTTATTAAATTTTTTTCCTTTAATTTTTCAGCCTTTACAGCTGCTCTTTGTAAATCTGTTTGCATTTGAAATCAACTTACAAGCCCACACTTCCTTTTCCAAGGACCTTTATTTCTGTACCAATTAGATAACTTTACATTGTGGAGATTTTCTGAAATATGGCTATTAAAACCAGGGTGTTCGTCTTTCCGAAGTCTCATCTGCTGACTTTGTTGTTTCATACATGAGTTCAAGGTACTTATAGTTCATTGAATTGCTGAGTTATTTCATCCATAATGGAACACAGGCTTGGTTTTATTTTCAGTGGAGAGGGGATTAGAAGATAGCATGGGAAATATATAAAAGTTGATTGGAAAGGGTAGGGTAGGGTGAGTTCTCTCTCTTTCTCATATGAAGGATTTTTTCACACCAAGTAGTAGTCATAAAGAAGTAGCAATTTGAAAATTCATTCTGCCTACTACTGTTGAAGTTAACTTTTTGAAATTGTTTTCTACATCTTGTTCGTTTGTTATGAACAAACATCTATTTTGTAACAACATGGTCTTAGTATTATGTTAACCCCAAAAGACAAGATGTCTAGTATTTTGTCTTGCACTTCTTGTCTACCCCCTCTTCCAGAATGTTTCACTTGTGTACAATGGAGTCCTCTTTTTTTTTTTAATTGCTGAGATAGTTTTGTAAGACTTAACTGTAATTTAGCCAGTTCCCTGTTTCTGGACACCTGAGCTTTGGTAAACTTTGCATCTGCAAGCATTAACTTCTTTTGTTATTTGTGTAGACGTCTGATCACATGCTTACATTATTCTGTAGGATAAATATTAGAACTACTAATATGGGTCAGGGAGTAAATGAATGTGATTTGGGTAGATATTACCAAAGCGTCTGAAATAATTGTGACTTTTAGGGCTCACATCTCCTTCTACTCTTTAAGCAGATGTTTGTTTCCATTAAATTAAATAGGAGCCTTAACTAGTGGTCCTAGAAAATAGCATACCGATTTTTTTTTTTTTTTTTGGTTTTTGGGTCACACCCGGCAGCGCTCAGGGGCTACTCCTGGCTCCGCTCCATGCTCAGAAATCGCTCCTGGCAGGCACAGGGGACCATATGGGGCACCGGGATTCAAACCTATGACCTTTTGCATGAAAGGCAAACGCCTTACCTCCATGCTATCTCCCGGGCCCCAGCATATAGATTTTTACCATCAGATGTATTTTTATGAATTTCTGAAAACCTTGCCTCCATTCTCTACACAAACTCTGCCCACACAAATAACATTCATCTCACGGACACCCAGCTTCATTCACAATTTGTGTTGGTTTCCTTTTCTGGTATGTACATACCATACTCATTTTGAAGTTTCATTTATACTACTTGTGACTTACTGGGGTTTTTTGCAATGCTTAGACTTGCCAATAAGATTATTAGCTGTTTGAGTGTTCTTGGTTTCCAGGCCCCATACTCATTCTGTATTATTTTATTAGTAGTTTCAACCATGCACATTTTAGGATTCACTTTTAAAGCAGAGAAAATAGATTTATTTTGCTTAAAACTTAAGATAAAGAAAAGGAAAATGCTAGATTAAGCCTTAACTTCCTGTAATACCCATTAGGAGATGGGTACTATTGGGATTTTGTTCTATGTTTTTCCAGTTATCTGATTATGAATAAAAACATGTATATATGGGTTGACTTATAGAGTTGTACATGTAACCATCTGTTGGGGACCTTGCTTTTCTTCAGTAAAATGGCTAGACCTTTCCCTTGTTAACTGATTGTATTTCTATATAATCTTAAGTGACAGTTGAGTGAATAGTTTCCTCAGTACATGTTCCATAGTATATTTAATCAGTAATGGTTGCCCATTTGTAGGTGTTAATTTTCAATTTGAGTAAATACATCTTTCAGGTTCAGTGAGTTCCTTCAGTTAGGCAAAAAAAGAAAAACAACAAGCACTTTGTTAAGGTATGACACATGGTGGAATATAAGTCAATACTTATACAAAAGAAGAAAGTTGACAAAAACACTGAGTACATCTTCCTAGGCAGTTGCCAGATTTTAAGAGCAAAATTTTCAGTAGCAGCTTTCAGTCATCAAAATATATTGAGAAATTTTATGTGTAAGTAAAGAGAGAAAACTCTTAAAGAGATACTATAGAACGAATGACCTTTGCATGATTCATGAGTGTACAGATAACAGTACAGTGCTTTCTTCCTTTTATCCTGCTGGGCAGTGACTGCCTATCTTTCTTCTTCCCCAACTATTTTGAAGTTCTGTCTAATTTAGAATATTATTAAAGCATTTTCCATCCTGCCAAGGTAAAGAGACAGGCAGTATATTTTATTTTTTGGATAATATATTTTGCTTTGGAAGTACATAATCTAACGAAAGGCCCTGCAGCTGTGGGTTGTTTTGTTACTTCCTTGAAAACATTTGGGTGAGTATTTGCTTCTTTATGGTATGGTTTTATTTCAGAATATATTTGAGATGGCTTACAATGAGGCATTACTGAGATAAAATTTATTTGATGGGTGATAAAAAGAAGGGGAAGGCAAGACACATGAGCTAATAAAGTAAAATGAAAAGTTGGAAATAAGAACTGGAGAATACAGTGGTGGGGTTTTGCATTGCATGCAGTTGATTCAGGTTCGATCCCTGGTACCCCATATAGTCCCCTGATTGTGCCAGGATTGATCCCTGACCACTGTTGAGTGTGTCCCCGAGAAATCCATAAGGTGGGAATAGTTAGTTCATAAAATACACATCAAATTGCCCACTTTGGAGTTCCAAAATGATTGAAAATGGGCAGTATTCTATAGTTTACCCACATTATTTAATCCTAAGTTTTAGCTCAATGTGGACCTCAAATTTGGTCTCAGCAGGCAATTTGAGGACAGTTGCTATCTTGTCATTATTCTGATGAGAACACAACCTCCTATTCAACAGTCCAAATATTCTTGAAATTTGCCTAGAAAATAAAACCATTTTAAAGTAGTTAAGGCATTATAAACTTAGGATCCCAAGGGACTGAGTACAGTGAGTAGGTTTGCTTGCCTTATATGTGACCGACCTGGGTTCAATTCTTGGTATCCCATGTCATCCCCCCAAGAACCTTTAGGAATAATTCTTGAGTGCAGAGCCAAGAATAACTTGTGGGTACCATCAGGTATTCACTAAAACCAAAATATTATGGCCCCTAAATGGCACAGAAATGGGCTGCTTGTTCAGTTTTCCTGTGAGCATGTACAGCTTTGACTTCAGTTGACCTTTGTTTGATCTTAAACCTTCCTGCTATAATGATTTTCAAGTTTCCCAATTGTGGATGTGATATAAACCTTGAAATAGTCAGCAAAATTTTCAATTAAACTTGATAAACTGTTTGAAAAATTGATTCATGCTCTGCCTGCTATTGACTTTTCAGAGACTGATTAGCCTGTCCAAGAATTACCCAGGCTCTTTGCTTTCCCCCCTTTTTCTCCATGCAAGGGCCTGTCTAGAGCCATTTCACTTTTCACATTTTTCAACTTGAAAAAAGCCTGGAAGTCAAAAGCAATGGTATTCCCTCCTCGTGTGTTCTTAGAGACAAATCTGGCGTCACTTTTACATTTTTATTGCTGGTGCAATATGAGAGTTAGGTACCCTGTGGACATTTTTTTGGAGTTGTTTTATGTGCCAGTACACAAAAAGAATTCTTTGTACACTTCATCTGGACATTGTCCCTTCATTGTGACATGAAGAAATGATAAAAGTCAGTGTCAACCGTGTTTTCTCAATCTCATGAGGTAGTTTTATATAACTTGAGCTATGTTAGTTTATTGTGATCTGTAATTTGAACCATATTAGCTTAAGAAACACAAATTGTCACCAACTTGATTAATGACATGTATTTTAATTTGCATGAAATTTAATACCTTAAAGGGTATAGTTGAAGATTTACCAGTATTAGAATTAACTGGAAGCTTCCCGAAAATTTTTAGAATAATTGTGCTTTTACTGTAGTTGGATGAAGTAGCATCGCACTTTGAACTCCTCAGCATTACCGAGGAAAATGCTAAATTAATGAAGAGGCTAAATTACCATTTTATAAAGACAACTTGAGTTTGGATTGATAATTTCATTCTTTAGATCCTCATTCTAAAGTGTTTGTTGATGATCTAGGATCAGGGGTCCTCAAACTTTTTAAACAGGGGCCCAGTTCACTGTCCTTCAGACCATTGGAGGGCCAGACTATAGTAAAAACAAAAATTACGAACAAATTCCTATGCACACTGCATACATCTTATTTTGATGTGAAGAAACAAAACAGGAACAAATACAATATGTGGCCCGCGGGCCATAGTTTGAGGATCACTGATCTAGGTGACTGTTGATGATCAATCAGGTATCTGTTCTAGATAGGTAAATCATCTCAACTAAGTGACTTAACTTAGCAGCAGCCATTGGGTTATTATCTCTTGCAGATTTGGTGAATGACTTAGGCCCAGCTAAAGTGGTTCTTGCTTGGTTATTTCCTATGGTTGGAACCATGTATGTTGGTGGCTTTCAAGGACTAGATTTCTCACTAAAGTGACTAAAGATTACTATTATCTGGGTCTCAACTGAGATGGCTTATACATGTGGTTTCTCTTTCCCAGGAGTATAGTGAAAATGTATAATGTCCAAAAGGGACATTTCCATTGGGGTCATTTAGTTCTGATTGTTTTTAATGTAGTCTCCGAAGTTGTGTACCATTTCTTCTTTTTAGTCACATTACCCAGATTAAGGAAAGGGGAATATATTTTACCTATTGGTGGGCTGAGTGTTATCTTTACAAAAGAGGTTGTTTGTGGGATGAGGCTTTTGATTATTCTGGGAGATAGTCTTTTGTTGGGAGGGGGGTTGACTACACCCTGTGGTGCTCAAGAGCAAAGAGAAATCGCTCCTGGTAGGCTGGGGGGACCATATGGGATGCCTGGAATCAAACCAGGATCTATCCTGGGTTGGGTGCATGCAAAGTAAATGTACTACTGCTTTGCTATCTCTCTGGCCCTGGGAAGTAGTCTTTACAGACATTTAATTTAGAAAAAGTCAACCATGGGAGCATGAGACAAGAGAAGCAACAAGGAGATAAAGGATCTCAGGGTTAGTAAAGTGTCAGCAGTGAGCTTCAGATGGTAGAACAGGAGAACAGAGGGAAAAATAATTAGATGGAGGTGTGTGGAGGAGACCTGATGGGCAGCCTCTGGGGAATTGTTTTTATTTTGCTTACTGTTTCCAGTCTTGGCCACTTCTGAGTATGGGCCCTTGACAGCATCTAGCCTGGAGAAATAAAAGGCTTGGTAACCAGGCTTTTGAGAGCTATACCATTCTCTAGTTATATTGATAAATTGGCTAGAATAACGTAAGGAAATACTATGTATTTATGACATCAGAATACTCTTTGGACTGATATAGATTTCTAGTCATCCAATAAAAGGAAGATGGTAATATAAAGTGACTGTACAAATTCTAGTGAGTAAATGGATACATACAATTGTCCTTCCTTCCCTTACCATAGGCATTTATTTTGATTATTGAAATGTGTGCCCTGGATAGAAAGGCAGAGACTATCAGTTGCTTACATTATGTTAGCACTGTTATAGGTTTGGATATTTGAATAAATAGAATAAGAGTAATCTAGTCATTGTTTAATATTGTTTTCAAAGTATTGGCTTAACTGTATGAATTCTGAGTCTTGGTAGTATTATCTTGCTAGGAGACTTTTAGAAAATAATTTAGCCTTGGGGCTGGAGCCAGTAACACAGAGAGAAGGCACACTGTGACCCAGGTTTGATCTCTAGCCTCCACTTTAG
This sequence comes from Crocidura indochinensis, assembly GCA_004027635.1. Classification (NCBI taxonomy): domain Eukaryota; kingdom Metazoa; phylum Chordata; class Mammalia; order Eulipotyphla; family Soricidae; genus Crocidura; species Crocidura indochinensis. Next base: position 6,691 of record PVKC010024752.1, on the reverse strand, counting down.
TCCCCTTAGCCTGATAATAGTAATTTCTGAGCACAGAGCCAGGAGTAATCCCTGAGTGCCCACTGCGTGTGGCTTAAAATAATTTAGCTTGAACAAAACTTTTTTTTAGATCTCTGTCCCAGAGCAGGCAGGTAGGAGGACGAAAGGGCAACTGAGGACATTGATGGCGGGAAATGTGCACTGGTAATGGATGTTGTACTTAATAACTGAAACTCAATCATTAATAACTTTGTGGGAATAAAAATCCAAATGTATTGTGAACAACTTTGTAATCATGGTGTTTAAATAAAATATTTTTTTAAAAAAGGAACTAATCCCATAATCCTAATACTCAGGAAAAAATAGTTTTTTTCCTTCAGACAACTACAACTCTCTCATACCAGATCTTGGAGGTATGAGAGACTTGTTTGTAAAATTAGAAGCAAAGAGGAAGTACTTTTAAGTGTTCAATTATTTTGATTTTCAGTATCTGGGTAGACTATAACCCAGTTAGATGAACTAGAAAGGAATCATGTGACATAATGACATATTCAGTCATGAATGCTTATATACATACATTTATTCTCATAACTTTGGTTAAAGGCCTAAAAAGTGCCATTTTAGTGTACTAGGCTCTAGAATTCAGGGATGAACTCTTCTGTGGAACCTTTCAGGAGGGTTCTATCATAATACTTAAAGAGGCCTGAGACTGAGTGAAAGATGAAATGGGTAGTTGAGCAAAGAAAGCTAACTCTATGTACCCTCAGAAGTGATCCTATAAAAAGTTTGACTAATGTGATTGGGAAAAGTTTTCAATTTTAACTCAAACTAAATTAGTAAATCAAATTTGTTAGGAAATCAAATTTAGTAGGGTAAGTACATATATATACTTATGCATTGAGAAAGGATTATAGAATGGTAAATTAATCACCTCTTTACATTTTGGGCAGAATTATATCCTTTGCAAGAAGTTCTCCCATGTGCTGGTTTACATGCATCCATATATAAAATGTACATCATAACCTGTATGTATATATATGTATATTATATATGTATATATACATATATGTATATATATGTATGTATATATATATACATATATATATATATATAAAACTTCGTAACCTGAATGCCATATCTTTCTTCCTTTTTGGAGACTTTAGAGAAAGATTGTGGTCAGTTGCCAACTTGGTCTGCTTGTTTATTATAAATGTACATCATGATGATCACAGATTTCCAAAAATAATTATGAGGCCTTTTATCTCTAAGTAATTTAGCAGGTTTTAAAGATCATATCTGTATATACAAATGGTTTTCTAAGAGTTCTTAAAGCTGAGAAAATACTTTTTGCCTTTTTCAGGCTAGAATTCAATATAAGACAGTATTTTTCAGCACATTGAAAGTCTTCGACATGACTATATGTTAATAGATACTTATCTGACTTGTTCTTGTGGTAACATGGTAAGAGAGATGATTATTAAATTATATTTCATTGCTTAATTTTATAAATGAAGAAATCAGATTCAGGTTAAATATGGATTTTTTTAGGATGGTCATAGTGGTCAACTTAGTGTTAACTTTGTCACCTAGTGAACAATTCTTAATTTCTCCTTTTATTTTCTCAAATTTTTATAGTATAGGTTAATTTATTCTTCAAACCTTGATCAATACATTGTAAAATGTAGTATAACATAGGTAGGTTTAAGAAGTATTTTGTTTAAATGTGAAACAGAAAACTATAGGACTCAAAAATTGCTACAGTCTTTATGCTTAGTAATTAAATGGACATTATAAGTTATGCTTAAAATAAAGTGTAGCAAACATAAGTATTCAAGTTTTTGCTTCAATTGCTTTTAGTAAAAAATAATGCTGATTGATTTAAGATTTTTAGTCCCAGATTTAGAATTGATTTTCCTGTTGCATTGTTAACATGATTAGGGAATTATCTTTTGAGAAGGAGGAGAAAGGCATACCTTTCACTTTTATAGATATTTGTGAATAAAGAAAGGTTATAGATGATTTTTGGTTTTGTTTTCTTTTTTAGGGACCACACCTGGAAGTGTTCAGGGTTTACTTTTGGCTCTGTGCTCAGAGATTATTTCTTATGGATTAAGGGACCATATGTGGTCAAACTCAGGTCAGTGGGATGCAAGGCTAATGAACTACCTGCTGAAGTATCTCTCCAGGTCTAGGTGATTTGGGGGAAAGTTTGACCTTTTGGGGGTAAAAGAGGTTAGTAATATGACCCAGCAAGTTTTTTGTTGGTTATAGGGATTTTAGCATTTCCCACCAACCTTTCTATTTTCCTTCTTCTGATGTATTTCAATGTCAGGACCAACTATCAATAGTGCAGGATATAATCTAATGAAAGAAAAATGAGATCAACTAATTTTAGACTGAGAGGTTTTGGTTCATTGGCCCCCGGGTAGGACCTAGAATTCTGTTTTTATTTTATTTTATGATATTTTTCTATGATATATTTTATAATCATTTTATGATAAGGTATATTTGAGATATCCTGGGATAGAGTAAGCCTGTATGAAGAGAGACATTATGAAAAGAGAATTAAAAGTTGGACTAAGTCCAGAATTTCTGTGAAGAGTGTTAGATCATTAGCTATGGGTTTGGGACATGGTGCTGTTAGCAGCTAATGATGGGTGTCCTGTTAAGTGGTAAAGCAACTATAATGTTAGTTTGGAAGGGCCAGGGAGTAGGGACATTCTAATATAGACGTTCAAAAACATCTTGCCATGAGTTGTGGGGAGGAAGGAAGAGGAGTGTTACTGAAGTGCTGGAATTGGAAAGAACCTGATAAATGATTGGATGTTGGTTGGAGAATCTACAGGAGCAAGAAAGACAACCAGCACAAAGATTCTTGAGATTACAAAGGAAGGATGATGGGAATAGGGGCTGTCATTTAAGCCAAGTTTGTTGAATTTCTTTGTATTTTCATTAGAAAATATTCAGTAGGTAGACAAAACTGTGTATGCACCTCGAGGGAGGTTGTGACTAAAGTGATGTATATTTAGCAGAATTCTTGATAGGGAGATAACTGTTGAAGTCATGTGATGGATAATGTTGCAAAGGGAGACATTACTGAGAGGATGAAGGTGTCCTGGGGGACGTTATGGGACTGATAAAGGATGGAGAGAGCTATTAGAGGAGGAACAGAAAATGCTGTCACAGAGAACAAGAAGGTGGAAGTGGTCAGCAGTTGTGAATTTTGTGATGAGGATCAGGAAACTAAAGTTTCATAAAAGCACATTGGATTTAGCTCAGGTTTAATTGTAAGGGAAGAAGCTGGACAGACAGTTTCATTGTATAAAGTGATGACAAAAGAAGTGGCTGATTTTTCAGTCTGATGGTCCAGGTCAGGAAGATACTGATATTGGGATTTGGGGTGGTTTTTTTTAAGTTAAGGAAATGGAGTGTTGTTTTTTTATGTTAATGGAGATTAGTTAATGTGCATATTCCAAAGTTCAATGTTTATCAAGAAGAATAGTAAGGGAGGTAGACCTTGAATCATAGAGGATTCTAGAATGGCACTGTTTCACAAGGACACTCTTCTCAGGAACATTTTTCTTATATATTAAGTGTCAGGATGCACTAGTTACACATAGAAAGAACCATTATTCTATAGCCCAAGAGAGGATGGAAGTTGACAACAGGAGTTGAGCTTTGATACCTGGAGTAGGTCAGGCCCCACAGAATTTTTGAGAAACGACCAGGAAACAGTAGAATGGTATAAAAATAGTGCTGAAATGGACATTTTTATTTTTCTTATTGTTTTTGTTTTTTTGGGGCCACACTTAGAGGTACACAGGGCTGACTCCTGGATCTGTGCTCAGGGATCATCCTGGCAGAATTGAGAGCCATTGGGGGTGCTGGGGATTGAACCCCAATCTGCTGCATGCAAGGCAAGCTTCCTACTCACTGTACTTTTGCTCTGTCCCCTTGCTGAGGCATTTTAATTAAGGAAGAGAATGAGGTAGGAGAGAATATCACTGTAGATCTGGTGCTTTCTTATCCTTTGTGGGATTTTACCATAGAGAAGTTCATGTCAGTGGGTTGTGGCAAACACTTGAAAACATGTATGGGAAAAGCAGTTTTTACCTGATTGAAGTAGAGGTAAGACACTCAGGGTGGGGAAAAGGAACTAGAGAAAAAAAATTATACTCTATGTGTCTTCAGGACGTGCTTCTTAATTTTTCCTTTTTAATCCCTAAAAACTCTGGGAACTCTAGGAAGAATTTAAGCAGAGATCTAGTTTGCCTTGAGAAAGACTACTCTATCCACAGTCTGAGCATGGATTTGAGGATCGAGTCTAGAAGTGGGGGCACATTTGTGTAAGGGGCTCTGCTGTGTATAAAGGTGAGGAAAAGAAGAAAAAGGTACAGAGGACACTAAGTGGATACATTTCATGTTTTGTAGGTCTCATAGTGATGGGAGATTGTGGGGAAAGGTTTGAGGGCAATATGCAGGTAACTACTTTGTGCTGTGGAGACTATTTTTTTTGGTAAAAAAATCTACTTGGGAAGTTACTACATGTGTGACTGTTGAGGTGCATCTCTCACAGGGTCAGAGCAGATATGTCTGCTGGGAGAGTATGTCCTTGAGAGAGCAACAGAAACAGCAGGGATAGCTCAGACCTTTTTGAGCTACAATGCTCCCAAGTGTGTGTAGCTATATACTAATAGCATCTTGACTTAGGAGCTATTGATCCATTTCCGAAAGTTTCGGTGAGTGCTTTCCCTTCCCCTTCCTTTTGGCCATCTACCATTTGGTCATTGAATTCCAGTTGGATTTAAAAAAAGAAAAGAAAATGATGCTGATACCTTTAAAGGCTTCATTTTCTCTGCAGTTAGCAGATATGAAGAGAAGATTAGATCCTGAGAAGAGGACGCTCTGGTCCAAAATGGAGAGACTTGAATTGCTTTTCTATAGAGGAGGTGTTGGTTCTGGGCCACACTTCTAGAAGGGTTTGACCATATGTGGGGGTCTTACCCACTGTACTACTGCTCTGGCTTATTTTCTTTCTTTTTTGAGGGGCATACCCCTGGGCTATTATGCTCAGGGGTTACTCCTGGCTCAGCACTCAGAAACCACTCCTGGCCAGCTCTGAAGACCATATAGAATGTTGGGGATCAAACCTGGGTTGGCTGTATGCAAGGAAAATGCCCTACCCACTGTGCTACCATTCTGACACTGAAATATTATTTTAAGAAGGTGAGGGATACATGTGGTACCAGGGATGGAACTCAGGGTCTCCCACATGCTAGGCATGTGCTCTACTACATGAGTTATCTCTGTGGCGTTGGAATTTTCTGCTTTGTTTTTCTCTACAAGAAGAGAATACTCTGTTATTTCTTGATTTCTCTTTTCCAGGGTAGTGGTTGGGCAGATATGGTCATTATTTGGAAAACATATGAGCTAGAATATCTGGTTTCTCAGAAACTTTGACAAGGAAATCTTAAAACTTTTTTTTTAATGCTCTACAGTCTCTCTGTCTCTCTGTCTATCTATCTATCTATCTATCTATCTATCTATCTATCTATCTATCTATCTATCTATCTATCTGTCTCTCCATCTCTCCCCTCTCCTCTTCTCTTTCCTCTCCCCAATAGCATTTACAGCCCATTTTGATATTGAATTGAAGCACAGGTGAAGTACTGTCCAGGAATGAAACTCCTATCTGAAGCATTTCTACCTTGAAGCCTGTCATCCTAGCTTTTGTTTACTACTGAAAATGAATTTTAGTGATGTAAAGGATGTGAGGGTTGCCCTTGGGGTTTGTGTCAGCAGTAGGAAGACCAGGAAGCTCTTGCTTTGTCCTTTTGGTTGAAAATTCAGCAGCTAAGTGAGACTCTGCTCAGCTGGCTCTGACAGCAGCTTCATACGAGTGACTCTAATGAGAACGATTACAGAGTAGAGTGCACCCCATGTGGACCTTTTCTGAATCCTGTTTTGAGTAAACTGAGAGATATTCATTGATTTGGTTTGATTCAATTATTATTTTTAGTGACATTTTTGAGGCAGTGAACAGTATTGAACAAAGACTGATATTAAAATGGAAGGAATGGGTGTCTTTGTGTTGTGAGAAAATAATATCAGAATCCCATTTTAAAATGTCATTTTCTAAGAGAGAGGTATGCTGAAGTATTTACGAGGTAAGATTACATGGATTCTTTAGAGTTACTTTAAAATTACTGGAACAAAAGAACTGGGGGGTGTAAAAATAAAATCTCTCTTGGTGGGAGAATGTTCTAGTTGGAAGTGGACAAATAAGGTTCATTAAGCTATTTTCTTCCTGTAAGCACTTACGAACAATCTCATTAAAAAAGGGCTTTACAGAAGTGAATGCAGCAAAATGTAGTCTCCAACAATAGAGGGTATTCAAGGTCTGTTTCTCACTCATTTCTTTTGTTCTTTTCTTTTTGCCGGGGTTATATTTTTGGGGGAGGGGTCATATCCAGCTGTGCTCAGGGCTTACGCCTAGTTCTCTTCTCAGGGATCACTCCTGGTGGGTTTCTGACTCATTTCTGATACTGCTGTCACTATTGTGTGCATGTGGCGTGAGACTTTCTCTTTTCTGCTCCATAGAACTCAAAAACTGTGCCCAAGAGGCAGAGGCAGGCACTTGTGTTTGTGAGTTAGGGTGTGTGTGTGTGTGTGTGTGTGTGTGTGTGTGTGTGTGTGTGTGTGTGTGTGTGTG
>PVKC010024751.1:0-10949 GCA_004027635.1 Crocidura indochinensis | reverse complement strand
ATTCTTTCATTCATACTTGATTAAATGAAATCACAGGGAGTGGGATCCCTAGATCATAAGGTAAAAATATTTCTGGCTAATGTATACACATGTATCTGGAGAAAGGTTCTAAGAAAGTTTCAGGTGGTGTGGCAAGTCCTGTCTGGAGAGGTGGGGAAGGCAGAGCTTGAATCCCAAGGTCTCTGTGCACTGATTTCCATCTTTCTGGAGTTGGATCTTTTTCTAACAGGATTTTTAAATGAGTGGGTGCAGTTTGCCCACATTATGGTGAGACACTGTGATTTACCAAAAATCTGATGTAACTATTTGATGTTTTAAAATCAGTCTTTATTGACTATTGTCTTGCAACACTGTAGGAACTTCAGAGTACTGTTTTATTTGTGTCCTCTGTATAAGTCTCCCAGTCCTGCCCCAACCTCTCCCTGCCATGACAGAATCAGAAGGATCCCATCTGCTATTCCCCATTTTCTCTTCAGTTCCCTCTGGCAACTGCTGCTGTTTCCACTGAATGCATTTTTATTGTTTTTTCCAGTTCATTTAACTTGGCGATTTATATTCCACATATGAAAGAAACCACCCAGTAATTGTCTTTCACTTTCTGACCTACTTAGTTTAGCATAATCACCTCAACTTCTATTCATGGTGTTGTGTAAGACACAACTTCATGTTTTTAACAGCCACATAGCATTCTATTAAACACACACATATACTCACATATATAGTATATAGATAACAGAACTAATGTACATATCTCACCAGCATTTATGAGATGGTTATTGTAAATAATATCACTATCAGCCCTAGGATACAAATCTGCTTTCAAATTAGTGTTTACAATTTCTTTGGCTAAATGTCTCAGAGTGGTTTTGCAGGACCATATGGCATTTTCTTTTGTAGTTTTTCTAAGGAGTCTTCAACTATAGATGTTTCACTAATTTATGTTACCAACAATTGTATACCTGTCTATTAGGGTTTCTTTTACTGCACATCCTTACAAATTTTGTTTTCAATCTTCTTTATTTTTAATCTATATTATGCTCACTGGTATATAGGATATCTTATTGTGGTTTTGATTTGCACTTTCCTCATACATGATTTAAGGCATCTTCTCCATATCCTCATAACCATCTTTATGTCTTCATTAGAGAACTGTCTATTTTTTTTTTTTGGTTTTTGGGTCACACCCGGCAATGCTCAGGGGTTACTCCTGCCTCCATGCTCAGAAATTGCTCCTGGCATGCATGGGGGACCATATGGGATGCCGGGATTCGAACTGATGACCTTCTGCATGAAAGGCAAACGCCTTACCTCCATGCTATCTCTCCGGCCGAGAACTGTCTATTGATATCTTTCTTTCACTTAGAAAAATTGGTTACTTATGATTTGTTGTTGAGTTCTGTGAATTCCTTTATTTCTGTTTATCAACCCCTTAGTGGTGTATGATATATTTTTTCCCAATTGTTGCTGCCTCTTCGTTTTCCTATCACTTTACTGTGTTAAAGTTTTTTAATTTGGTGCATTTATTTACTTATTTTTGCTCATGTTTCCCATGCATTCATTCCAGTTGAATTTCCAAACACATATCTGAAAGGAAAAGTCCAGGAATATAGTTCCTGTTACCTAATATAAATCTTAAGTTTGATGTTTTAGGTATTATATCCAAAATCATTAAACTATTATATTCAAATTATTGAACCATTATAAATTTTGTGTATGATATTAAATAGTGATTATTTTCTTTTCCTCATTTTTTTATATGTGGTTTTTCAATTTTCCCAATACCATTTTTTTTGGAGAGCCCTACCTTTATCCAGCATGATATTGGCTCCTTTGTCATAAAGTAAATGGTTATACATATGTGAATTTACTTTAGGTATATGCTATTCCATTGGTCTGTGTGTCCTTTTGTTCTAATATAATATATTTTGATTAATATTGCTATATATTATGGATTAGAATCAAAGGCATGACTTAACTGCTACTCTCATCTAAAATGTAGCCTACATAGAAATATCTAAAATGGTACTTGACCAAATATCCAAACATGTGGTCTCATCAAATTAACATAAAATACTATCATAATCAGGGCCGGTAAGGAGACGCTACAGGTAAGGTAGTGTTAGCTAAGGAAGGACCACGGTTCGATCCCCTGGTATCCCATATGGTTCCCCAAGCCAGGGGCAATTTTTGAGCTCTTAGCCAGGAGTAACCCATGAGCATCAAACGGGTGTGACCTCAAAGACCAAAAAAAAAAAAAAATCCAAAAAACTATCATAGTCTTTCTAGTTGATAAAAATTATCATGATAAAGTTTTCCACTTAATTCTTATAGTTTTGCCTTAAATGTAATGGAAATTGCATTTAAACTTAATTGTCTGATATTAGCATAGGTATACACTTCTTTTCATAGTTGCCTCAGTCCATTCAAACTGCTCCGTCCAAATAGCATATTTCAGCAGAAATAGATGACAAGGACTTTAGAGATAGTACTGTGGGTAAGACATTTCTCCGCATACAGTCAGCATAATTCTCTCAAACCCCAGCAGGAATGATCCCTGTGCACAGAGCCAGGAGTGAGCCATGAGTACAGTCAAGTGTAGTCCAAAAGTAAGGAAAAGAAAGAATGGTGCTCATTAAATTGCTCTAAAATGTTTGAGGCTAAGTCTGGAAGTATACTAAGGAAAATATGCTTTTTAGGCCACAGACTTATTGAGTTATCACCTAGTAGAAAAAAGAGATCTCTCTCTCAAGCCTTAATCATAGATTCGTGATAACTCTTAAACTCATGACCAAATTATTTCTCAAAAGCTTCACCTACCAGATCTTTTTGGGGATAAAATTTCAACATGTTAATCTTAAGGGGGCATATTCAGGACCATAGTGTAGTAGTCAGATATGCTTTTATTCATAATTTGGCATTTTTACTATTTATTATTCTATATAAAATTGGAAAAATTTCAAGCCCAAGCCTAGCATGTGGCTTTCCTGTATTACCTGTTAAAGTCCAGGGATTCCTGAGCACTAAACATTGGGTCTGCAAGATTGAGACTTTATTTCTGGAAGTAGTCACCAGTATCAATATCACAGGATGTGGTCTCTATTATAAAAACAGTATTAATAGTAGCAAATAAGTTCGGAAAAATGTCATCTGCCAAACTTTGTCATTAGTTGTAATGTTTAGGTTATTCATTTTAACATCCTGCTAACAGATTTGGAGTTAAAACTATGTATGTTTTGCTATGGCCCTCTTGGTCTAGACATGTCAGTGAATTCTCAGAGGTTCCTCAGGAAAGTGGGTCACAGATTTGGTGAATGATGAATAACAGAAGCCACATTCAGTTGTATGGGAGAATTACCATTCTATTTTATTGAAAAATGCAAGTGTTATATATGCAGATTTTTGCAATAGTTTTGTGTGTGTATGTGTTGTATGTAAAAAAAAAGGCTCACATTTGTTTCTTTGCAAAGCAGAAGACATCTATCTTGTTAACAGAAGCTTTATCAGTATACTTTGATCTTCCAAAGAATTCACATGTCTATGGGTGTGTTACAGACCTTATAAATAGGACACTTCAATTGAGAGCCCAGAGGCTTCACTGGGATCAAAAGAGGGCAAATTTTAACATTTCAAAGTTTTTCCTCTCTGGCCAGGACCTAGGTGTCAATTCTGTTATAAATTAAAAGATTAGAAAAATACCAGGTTTTCCTATTGAAGTTTCTTTGCATCTGAAGGAATAGGTTTCTTGCTTTTAGGGGTTTTGCAGATAGTTAACTTCCTAAGTCTGACTAAAACACAGTTTTTAATAAAAGGGTCAAAAAAAGACCAGCTTATTTGAGAGAGAGGTAAATCTTTACCTTGTAAAATCTTTCTTAACAACCCATTGCTACTTCCAGGCCAAACCTTGGATGTTATATCTAAGGTAAAATAATAGCATATATATATGCTATTATTTTATATATATATATTATATATATATATATTTAGTACAGCAGAAGTGAGATTCATAATAGACCAAATACATGTTTGCAACTACTACTGAACTAAATTTGAGAAATAACACCCTCACTTTCAGGGAAGTGACTTCTCTTTGAGGTCTGGTCAGCATTCATTTTGGGACTTCCAGTGGGCCTTCTGATATTCACTTTTCTTAAACCATGGTGGCAATAATGTTTTCTATTTAAAACATCTCTTTTATATTTTGTGGCAATAATCATATTTTATTGCTTTATTCATACACACTTGTCTATTTACTATATAGTGCTTGAATATTATTTTACTTTTCTTTTTCTTTCTTTCTTTTTTTTAAATATGGAATGCTTCATGAATTTGCGTGTCATCCTTATGCAGGGGCCATGCTAATCTTTTCTGTATCGTTCCAATTTTAGTATATGTGCTGCTGAAGAGAGCACTATTTTACTTTTCTAAAGATTAAAGCCTAACAGTATGATTGGAAATTTTATCTTTGCTTCAATTGTTTTGCAGGTTATATATAGCTGTTCTCAGGGTTTACTCTTTGTGCTCAGGGATTATTCACGGTGGAGCTCAAGGAACCATATGTTGTGCCTGGAATTTAATCTGGTCAGCCATATACACAGCAAGCACCTCCCCTATTATACTATCTGTCTGGTTGGTATTTTTATACTTCTTACATGAAACTAAGATCTTACAATAGTTTAACTTCACTTTAACTATAATATTTTAACTGCCTATTTTCTTTTTGGCTCACACACAGCTGCTCTCAGGGATACTCTTGGCTCTTCGCTCAGAAATCACTCCTGGCAAGCTTGGGAGAACATATGGGATGCCAGAAATTGAACCAGGATCCATTCTGGGTTGGCCTCATGCAAGGCAAACGCCTTACCACTGTGCTATCTCTCCAGTCTTGTCCGATTTTTTTGGATGCTGTTGCTGTGTTTTATTTTTAGACATGTATCTTTATTTTGTAATATGCTTTATAGTTTATATCAATATATTCTATAACAATGTATAATCAATAAATTACAATATTTAATACAAATTTATGAGTGGTAAATTCAGGCAGAAATATTTAAATTCTACCTGAGATATTATTATTAAGCATACATTCCTATGATTTAATCATGCTGTAACTTTATCTCCAAGTACTATTATCCCTCCCCAAATTAACCACTATTCTGATATAATTTACTGCAAATCTATTCCAATTTTGTTTCTTTTTATGTACTTACTGATTTTTATGAACTCAAAATATATACTCTTTCATGCCTAGCTTCTTATATTCTATATTATACTTAGAGTTTCAAAAACGTTTTTTAAGTAATTACAAACTGTTTGTCCTTACTTCTGTATATTATTTCACATTGCGAACAGATCACAATATATTTGCTGGTGTTTATTTAAAAACATTGTCTGTAGACTTTATGTCTTTGGTTTTATGAGTTCTAGTTATGAAATTTTATAATGTATTTAAGTGTAGTTTTCTTTGAACTTTCCTTAATTTGGGTTTGTAGAGCTTGTGAGATGTGTGTCTTGATTTCTTTTTATCAATTCTGGAGCATTCTCATTCACTGACTCTGAAAGAACAGTCCTATTCTATTCTTCCCCTATTTCTGAGTTAATGAATAACATTTGAATTTCCTGTGGCTCCTTTTGTATTTTGATTCTCTAGGCTGTAGTCTTAATGTGATAGTTTGATCAGAATTCGAAAATTTTTCACGTTAGGATTGTTTACTCTAAGTTTCCATTTCATTTTTTAATTCTCCAGTTCCTGGCCTTCCCAGGGGTCTATTTCTATGGGTGGTTGATTTTATTTGATGTGTCTTACATTCTGATGTGCCAGGTTCATTTTGACAGAGTCTGAGGTTTGTGATAAGCAACAGTAGAGATCTTTGGAGGTTCTGGTTGACACTCCTCCTCTAGAGAGGATTTACAATGAATGCCAGCAGGCACATAGCCAGGAGGCAAGTCACTGAAAGCAGTGATGGACCGAGCTTCATTCACAGTGAAGAGAAATCCATCACCATCCAATATGGTGTCCTAGGGATGAGGGAAATAAAAGGTTCCAGCTGAAAATCTGAGGTGTCACCAGGCCCTGTACTTTCCTTTGTAAAATGCTAATCCCACCCCATCTCTTTCTCATCAGTCTGCTGAAATCTCTGCTGTGGATCTCAGATTTCTGTGACAATAGTATCAGTCCCCTCTCTTGGAGTGAATGTCATTTTCCTGCCTCCCCCTGTTCCAGAGATGGAGCCTTTGTGAAGGTGGATTTACTTCTCTTGGTTTTCTGTCTCTGAAGAATCTTGCATTTCTTACTACTTCTAAAATGCTTTAAAACCTTCAGATAGATTTTAACTATTTTTTTTGAGGGATACACTTTATAATTCTTGAGAAAAAGGTAGGCTTTAAATAGGCTAGTTTGATATTTTCAGAAGTAGAAAATTCACTGGATACTTTTCTCTTTGCCAGTTACAGCTTAAGTGGCATCTCTTCACTTTCCTCTCATGGCTAAGATTAGCATGAGCACAATGGAGAACACTTTCAACTGACTAGAAAATTAAGCATCAGTGCTTAAAAAAGGATATGAGGTGTGAGTTCGAGAGATGGGTACAGGAATTAGGGCGCTTGCATTGCATGCTACTGAACATGATTAGAGCCCCTGTACCACATAGTAATCTATCCACCAGTAGAGGTCTCTGCTTTGAAATAATGAATGTGACCCACCCAGCCTTTGAAAGGCTATGAGCTCATTTTTTATCATGACACCTTCCTAGGTTTAAGCAATGTGTGGGTATGTACATAGGGAGGGAGTAGAGTGGCTGGCCCACAAAGCAGGTTTTGGAAGAATAGTGTTTGGGAGAGACTTATTACATTCTATTCTTTCAACAGAAGGCTTATATACCAATAGCCATGGGAACAGCAACAAAAACATCACAGATATTTCAACAAATCATTCTACTTCACTTTACCTTCCATTTATTGATTGCTTCATTCCACAAATACTGATCTAAAAGCTAGCAGTAGTGTGGAGAACCAAGTCTTTCCTCTCCCTTAGGGGACATTGGAGAGCTCTGGGGCAAAGTATGAATTAGGAACCCTGGTTTTGGAGTAAAAAAAAGAAGATGGCATTCTCTGTCCTTTTATTCAGGAAAAACAAAGTAAGGAATAACAACTTTTTTGGTACAATATCCCACAGTAAATGGAGCCTGTTCCACAAGGGAATGAATAGGTGTCTCACATTTCAGAATCACCAGCAAGCTCTTTCCTTTCTTCCTTCAGCAGTCTACGTGAAAATATGATGTTAACCAGATGATCTCTAATTTGCACTGAGTCAAATATATTGAGCAGGGCCAGGAAGATAGGACAGGGGGTAGCACTAGCCTTGCAAACTGACTACCCAGGTTCCATTCCAACATCCCATATGGTCCCCCAAGCACTGCCAGGAGCATTCATAAGCACAGATCCAAAAGAAACACACTACAACATCAACAACAACAAACTCCAAATATATTGTGCTCTGTATCACTCTATGAAGTCAAGTGCTTTTTTGGTTTAACAAGTTGTTAACATTCAGAGACACCAGAGGGCAGTCAAGACACATTCATTCAAAACACAACTAAACAAAGGCTCTTTCCTTAGACTTTTGAGGTTATCTCTGGGAGCTAAAGGCTTTGCTATATTGTTTCCTTTTTGCCTGCTAAGGAGGCTCCTTCCTGACAACTTAGTTTCCTCACTATTTATCTTTCAAACCGAGGTCCATTTTCACCACCATTGTTCTGATTTTGCTGCTCACAGCAGTGACTATTTTTTTACTCATTTGGAAAGAGAAGGCAATATAGAAGATTAGAACAGACTCTGTTGGCAAATCCCTGCCACTAAGAAGCACCAAGGAAGAGCTTTTTCTCATATCCTTTGTCCTGTCCAAGCCCAACCTGGTCCAGCTCCCATACTGAATCAGAATGGAAATAAACACACTAGTTATCTTTTAAAAAAATTTTTACTTAAGCATCATGGTTACAAACATGTTCGTAGGTGAGTTTCAGTCACAAAATGTACACCCCCTTCATCAGTGCAACCTTCTCACCATCAATGTCCCCCAAAACCTTCCTCCCCAACCGCCTGACTGTCTTAGAGACAAGCATCCTATTGCTCAAACTCACTATCATTGTCATGATTGTAGTTAGTGTAATTATTTCTCTAACTGTGCTCACCACTCTTTGTGGTGAGCTTCATATCGTGAATTGGTCCTTCCAGCCCTCATCTTATTGTCTCTGGATATTATAACTATATTGTCTTTTATATTTCTTAAATCCCACAGATGAGTGAGACTATGTTGTATCTATCAGTCTCCCTCTGACTTATTTCACTCAGCATAATAGTTTCCATGTCCATTCATGTATAGGCAAATTTAATTACTTCATTTTTTCTTAATAGCTGCATAGTATTCCATTCTGTAGATGTACCAAGTTTCTTTAGCCACTCATCTCTTGTGGGGCATCTGGGTTGTTTCCAGACTCTGGCTATTATAAATAGTGCTGTAATGACTATAGTTGTGCAGAGGGCATTTTTGTATTGTGTTTTTGTGTTCCTAAGGTATCCCTAGGAATGGTATTGCTAGATCATATGGAAGTCCAATTTCCAGTTTAAGAAATATCTATATTGTTTTCCAGAAAGGCTGTACTAGACTGCACTCCCACCAGCACTGATTGAGAGTTTATTTCTCCCCACATCCCCACCAGCACTGGTTATTTTTGTTCTTTGTAATGCATTCCATTTATGGCATGAGATGATACATCATTATTTTTTTGACTTGCATCTCCCTAATATGGATCATATTTCCATATGCTTTTTGACCATCTGTATTTCTTCTTTGAGGAAATGTCTGCTTATTTCTTCTCCCCATTTTTTGATGGGGTTAGATGATTCTTTTCTTGTTAAGTTCTGTCAGTACCTTATATATCTTAGTTATTAGCCCCTTATCTGATGGGTATTGGCTAAATACTTTCTCCCACTCATTGGTGGCCTTTATGCCCTAGTCACTGTTTCCTTTGAGGTGCAAAAGCTTCTCAGTTTAATGTAGTCCTATTTGTTTATCTCTTTCTTCTACTTGTTTGGAAAGTGGTGTTACCTCTTTGAAGATGCCTTTAGTCTCAATTTCATGGAATATTCTGAATACATTTTCTTCTATATTCTTTATGGTTTGAGGTCTGATATCAAGTCTGTAATCCATTTTTATTTGACTGTTATTTGTGGATTTAGATGGAGGTCTGAGTTCCCTTTTCTGTATGTGACTGACCAATTGTCCCAATACCACTTGTTGAAAAGACTTTCCTTGTTCCATTTTGCATTTCTTGCCCTTTTATCAAAGATTAAGTGATTGTACATCTGGGGAATATGCTCTGACTACTCAATTTTATTCCAATGATCTGAGGGTCTGTCTGTCTTTATTCCAATACCATTCAGTTTTAATGACTATTGCTTTGCAATACAATTTAAAGCTGGGGAAAGTGATGCCTCCAATCTTCTTTTTTTCTAAGAGTTGCTTTATCTATTCTTGGGTATTTATTGTTCCAAATCAATTTCAGGAGTTTTTGATCAGAGCTCATTCCTGAAGGTGCTATTCCAAGAATTGAATTTGGAGCAGCTGTGTGCAAGGCAAGCTTATCTCTGTGCTATCTTTGTGTCATTCTTCTCTATTCTTTTTTAATATCTATATATATCTATATATATATATATCTTTATTTAAGCATCATGATCACAAACATGTTTGTAGTTGGGTTTTAATCATAAATTATATACCACCCTTCACCAGTGCAACTTTCCTGCCACAAATGTTCCCTATTTCCCTCCTCCCCCTCCTCTTGCCTATTTTCATGACAGGCATTCTATTCCTCTCACTATCACTGACATGATAGTAGTTAGTGTAGTTATTTTTCTAACTGCACTCACCACTGTGTGGTAAACTTTATATCATGGACTGATCCTTCTGATCCTTTTCTCTATTGTCTTTGGGCTTTATTACCATACTGTCTTTTATATTTCTTAAATCCCACAGAGGAATGAAACTTTTCTGTGTCTATCTATCTCCCTCTGACTTATTTTACTCAACATAATAGTTTTCATGTCTATCCATATATAGGAAAATTTAATGATTTCATTTTTTTCTAACATCTGTGTATAAGTACCATTGTTGCACAAGTACCACATATATCCTCATAGAGCATATGCAATCTGATTGGCCCTACAGTTGTGCCCCACCCTCATTTGTATACATGATCCAGATGATAACCTCATAGAGCAAAGACATTACAGTCTCCTGGGTGTTAGAGGCTCCAACAGGAGAGGTCTTCCTTCTGGTAGTAAAGGATGGAGGTTAGCACAGTGGTTCTAAGTGTTTTCCTTCTGTCGTACTCTCAGCATGTTGGTCACATCCAGTGAGAAGATTTATAGGTACAGTTTGCTTTCCAATTCTATGTCACAAATGAAAAAGAAAAAGAACTAACCAGCTGGTCGTCTTCATCCCCCTGTCAAATCATCTGGAGAAGAGTCAGAGGGAGATCCTCACTGGACATCAGTGCATAGCTCTGGCTCTGGGAGGATGGCTGCTATGGGCAGAGTTGTCATCTGGGCCTTTCCTTCTCAGTGAGTCTCGCAATTTCCTTTCCAGAGCATGGAGCCCTCTCAGTGTCCTATCTTCTTCCCTGGGCTCTGGCTGGCAGCTGCAAACGATGGAGCTAGGAGAAGCCAGCTAGGAGAGCTTGGGAGACTTCTGGGCTTTCCTTTTAACTACTGATGTAGTCCATAAAACAATCAGGTAGAAATGCCTGGAATGCTTGGTAAGAAACTTCCTCTTGCAGTGACTGGTGATAGTATGGCAAGTAGGGCACCTGCAAAAAGCAGACCTAGGCTGCTTCCTGGAATCCCATATGGTCCCCTTAGGATGAGTACCCCACCTCACAGCCTACAAGATGCAC
>PVKC010024750.1:0-16759 GCA_004027635.1 Crocidura indochinensis | reverse complement strand
AGACAATTGCAACTGAACAGGTCTTCAGAAAACATAACAAAAGACGATATCCCAGGCTACACCTGAGGATCAACGCAAGGCCCAAGACCACCAACCGCAAAAGACAGATCAAAATGACACTGAGGAAGCAGAACTTTTGAAATCACGAACAAAGACTTCACCGTAAGTGCTACTCCTTGACCTGTGCAGAGACTGAGACTTCTAGATACAAATGTGTGATATCATTATCCAGACCAGAGAAGAAGCCTTCCACACAACACAACAAAATCAAGGAAAGAGCAAATGAACTGGAAAGGAGTCTATAAATAAGCCCATGACGACATATTCCATGGGGGACGAAACCCTGTATCTCTTAGGCCAAGGAGATTCCCTTTTCGTGTGACCCCAATTTTTAGTGTGCCTATGCAGAAAGAGAAAAAGGGGGGGGGAGGACGGAGAGATAGCATAGAGGTAAGGCATTAGCCTTTCACGCAGAAGGTTATCAGTTGGAATACCAGTGTTCCACTTGGTCCCCTGGCATGCCAGGAGCGATGTCTGAGCATGGAGCCAGGAGTATCCCCAAAAACACTACCAGGTGGGACCCAAAAACCACAAAAGAGAGTGAGACAAGAAGCTCAAAATAATCTTTCTTAATTTATTTATCCTATTACTATTTTATTTTTCTCTTACCTAGTTTTTGCCGACCTTCTCATTTTGGTGTAGATATAGAAGTAGTAGTCCACTATTTTCCTTATATATATACTTTTTCTTTCTTCTTTTCTCTTTGATTTTTTGCGCTCTGTCATGTTTTTTATCTCAAGACCATGGCAATTATGTGATGCATATCTTTACCGCTACAATGCTCACTAGATGTCATATTTGATATGTCTCTGTAAAATGTTGTGGTGTTTCACCTTTTCTTTTCCCCTTCTCTCAAACCGAGGATGAGAACTGCTAGAAGGACTCTGCTCATTGTAGGCATACTTAATTTTTACCCCACTCTATTATGGTACTCTTCTCCAAACAAAACCACAAAACTCGAACTAGCTAATCCTGCCTCCCAATCAGAGGGAGAAGCAATGGAGACACCAAGCCCAATCAGATATAAGATCACCAAGTAATAAACCAGAAACAGAGGGAGTCACTCAATTTAAAAGTCCCTGGGGAGAGGGTGGAGGATATAGGAGACAGACTGGGAATGGAGGTGGAGGGAGGACAACTTGGTGATGGGAATTCCCCTGATTCAATGTTTATTTGTAAATGGAATATTACTGTGAATATCATGTAAACCACTATGATTAAAATAAAATTTAAAAAAAAACTTGTCTGAATGGACTGGCTGGATGATTTAAAAATCTCTCAGGACCAAGATTTAGTACTGTTGGTTGAGTGCTTTTTTTTGCACTCAGCCAACCTAAATTCCATCTTAGGAATCCCATAGAGAGCCACAAGCATTGCCAGGAGTAACTCCTGAGTGCAGAACCAAGAGTAACCTTTGCGTATCACTAGGTGTGGCTCAAATATCAAACGTAAGAAAATAAAAAATCCCACCAATATTTTGAACATTCACTCTCTCACAAAAAGTGACTATTATAATTATGAAAAACTAAAAATTTATTAGTGGATGAAGGAAGAATTATGTGAGGGAAAATCAATTAATGAAATCTGGGATCTGAAAACCTTACGTCATTCTAATGTGGACATAAACTTTTTAATCTTGGTATCGTTCTGAACTTACTTCCTACTGAGCCTTTTAATATGGGTCCATGAAGTACATTATTAATATTAAAGAGTGAATAAAGATTTAGTAAGATAATATTGTGCCTTAAATATTTGTAGTGCTGTGACTATATAATACCAGAGATTCTAGAAAGGGGAATTGTAGAACTTAAATTTACAAGAGGTTGGCAAATCAGTTCTGCCTTTACATAAACAAAGGCATTCTAAAAAGTTTTAAATTAATTAGTACAATACACCTAGAAAAATCTCCGGCAGTTGTATAGCATTGTTTTCTTTAAGAAAACAAAAACATTCCAGGGTCTGGAGCAATAGCACAAGCAGTAAGGCATTTGCCTTGCATGTGCTAGCCTAGGACAGACCACGCTTTGATCCTCTGGCATCTCATATGGTCCCTCCAAGCCAGCAGCGATTTCTGAGTGCATTGTCAGGAGTAATCCCTGAACATCACTGGGTGTTGCCCAAAAAGCAAAAAGAAAAAGAAAACATTCCACTTAGAATTAACTTTTCTCATCTCAAATACAAATTTTAACTGCAATTATTATTTTATGTCTTGCCTAGTAGCTTTCATCTTGTTTTTTCATCTATTCCATATGCACATCTTTTACTTATGATAATTTAGTTAAAATATTAGATTTATAAACTTGGTTATGAGATCAAACTAATTTATAAAAACACTTTTGTTTTTGATAGTTAAATACAATCTTTAAAAATTTGGAGTATAGGGGCCCGGGAAATAGCATGGAGGTAAGGCATTTACCTTTCATGCAAAAGGTCATCGGTTCGAATCCCGGTGCCCCATATGGTCCCCTGTGCCTGCCAGGGGCAATTTCTGAGCATGGAGCCAGGAGTAACCCCTGAGCACTGCCGGGTGTGACCCAAAAACCAAAAAAAAAAAAATTTGGAGTATAACTGGTGGTTTTCTGAACCAAAATTGGAAATGAGAAAAATGCCAATACTTAAAAACCATTTTTTTATTATTTATTTTTTCTGATTCAGTTTTGACAAAAACTTTTCTTTGTCACGTCTCTATTTTCTTGTTGTGTCCTACCCTTGGTACTAACCCTATAAGAAAAATTTATATAAAAATAGATAAGATATAGAAGGACAAAATATACATGTATATGTATACATATGTATATAAATATAAAATATATACACACATATACATAACAATTCTCTTAGGGATAGGTTATGTATTGCTTCAGGAGTATTTGAGAAAGCAGTTGAATTGACATGACCCAATGCTTGGAATTGGGACTTGGACAAGTTTAACACTTAAGATATCTCCATAGCCACACACTAGGGCATCTGAAGATCTGCCACTTAGCCTGGATTTAAGGCCACTCTGATAGGTTGCTTTACCAACTAGAATATACAGGGAGGGTAAGGCTCCCAGGCAGTTATGTTATCTCCCCCAGAACTCTCCAAACTCTAATAAGCCTTTCTGAGAGATAGATATTAGAATCACCCACCAATTATTCATACAATGATCTTGCTCCAGTTAGCTGTATATGACACATTCTTTAGGTAATTAGTTCAATTCAAGTTCCCAGTGACACTAGAGGAGAACATAGAAATAGTAAGGTTTTTTTCTAATTGCTGAAATTTTCCCTTTCTACTGTGAAAATAGAAATAGTAAGTTTTTTCCTAATTCCTGAGATATTCCTTCTTTTCAGTGAAGGCAAGATGTTGACCTCTTCAAAATGCCTCTTAACGAAAACTCCCCAATAATCCCACTATGCCTTATCTACTTCTTTTACTTGGTTTCAGCTGTAAAAGTGTCATGTGACTATAAACTCAGCAGCTCTAAGAGCCAGCTTGGTTCTCATGAACTAATACTTAAAGTGGTGCCTCAAATTTTGTAAAACTGCCATCAAGTGGAGATTTGGCAAAATTTGTGTCAATTGGATAATTACAAACTACCAAAATGGGTTATTCATGCCAATCATATTCCAGCTGGGAATTGCACTATTATATGTGGTTACTCAAAATAATTGTGATCACTAAAAACCTGTCAACCTGTTTAGATTTTGGATCTATAAAATGAAACAATAAGAATAGGAAAAGTCATACCATGAAGACTATAGAGAAGTTGAAAAGTGACCCCAGATCCGTACCTTAGAATGCTTTCTGTAATCTAGAAAACATGTAATAGACTTCTATGCACTCTCTCTGACTTTGAAAACATTTAGCACTTTCTAAGCTGCATCTTTTGCTCTAGGAGAGAAATATATAATGGATTATGACCAACTAAAAACCAGGTCATATATTTGTATAAAAATATACAACATTTTTTGCCAAAAAAATAATTCAACATGACTACCCCTTGTGGAATAAGAATGTAATTTTGTGATGATGGTTTACTTACTTCCAATATCAAGAAAATTTAGAAGAGTGTGATTTCTTAAAATTAGGTGCAATTTGGCATTAGTGATTGATCAAATAGATCTTATAATACCTATACATACAATATACACTTATAATTATCTTGACTCATACTGGAGACATTAAAAGCTGGGATAAAAGATCAACTTTTACATTTCCCCATAGATAAAACAAGAGGCTTATTTTTATTTTTTGTTTTTTTTTTGTTTTCTTTTTTTGCTAGAACATGGCAATATCTCTTGACACTTAAATAAACGTGGAATGAAGTGATTAACTAAAATAACATTTAACATCAAAGTATAGCACTGTTTCTGACTAACTTTATCTCCATTTGTGGGTTTATTTTGAGTCATTCAGTGTCTGAAAACTCTCTCTCAGGATTAACTTTATAATTGTAGAGATGTAGACCAATCTCAGAGCAATAGAGACCCTCAATTCTGAACAGATTATTCTCCTTAGATTTAATAACCTATTTTAGGTCTGCATCCAGATTCATTACCCTCACTGTCAGCAAGATGGACAGGTAACAGTCTACAGAAAACCCCTCTTTGACCATCTAAGCATAGTAGCACATATGTTACAGAATTTAAGATATTCATATATGGTGTGCCATAAATAAAACCAAGCTAAGAAGTATTAAAACAATGAACAATACATAAAAATCACGTTTTTCCTTATTTTTAATTTTTGTCTTTATTGAGTTTTCAATTACTTTAACCCATAAATTTTATGGAAATATATTTAGTAAATTGCTCTGAAAATTGAAATTGAACAAGGCTATCACTAAAAAAGGCTATTGAAATCTGCTGAAGCTTTAATTTCTATGAAAGCAAAGATGTGTTAACAAAGACCTGCTCTTGCTAACTGGTATTTTTTTAAGCCAAGGGCTTTTGTGTAAAGATTCTGTCATTGTATACTTGACTTATCTAAAATTTATTTTTAGATATTTTATTCTATATGTGAAGTTTTCAAAATTATATATATTTATAAAGACTAGCTGTACATTGGACTTAATAGACATGATGATTTCTTTGAAAGCTGTGATGACTGTTTTCTCACAAAAATGTTATTTACATACTTGCAAAATATTTTTCACATTAGTCTCATTACTTCAGAGTAAATGATTAAAAATAAAGGAGTTAAATAATTTAAGAATATTATTTCTATCCTATGATCTTCTCTATTTACTGAAAGTATATAGTGTTCAATATGATATAATTTTGAACCCATGTATTTTTGCTCTTCAGTAATTAATAGTATTCACTAAAAATTTAGACCTGGGTAAAAAAAAACTTATCTTTTAGGACATTGCCATCTTTTCCTTTGACCACAGGTCCTTTAGAAAACAGATTATACACAAAGACTTCTCTGGAGATAGATTTGGAGGAGAAATTTAAAAAAAAATGGATGGAACAAAAGTCAATTTAAGGACATGAGACTTAATTGGCCTTCAGGACAAATAACTAGGATTAGAAGAAAAGCAATTATGTTCAAGCTCTTTTTATTTTTCCTTTGACCAAGACTCTTTGTGCTTAAAAATAACGCTATGTTTTTGAGATTCGAATGCATTACTTCAAAGTGGGCTTCTCCGGACTTCTCACATCACGTTATGGAAGCCTAAAAGAGAAGCTGAGGAATAGATAGTCAAAGCAGGGTGTTATCTAATTACATTTGTCCAAATGTACTTTACACCTGAGAACTGGTGGAAAAACTAACAGAAAAGATAGAGAACATGTTGATATTGAGTGTTTACATAACCAAACAACATTGATACTCCATGTGATCATTTATTTGATCATACTAGAGCAAAGAAATTTGGCAATGTCAACTAGGCATGAGGGGATGAATAATTCATAAAATTCAGGGTTAGCTAATATGTTATAATTCTTTTATAATGCAATATTGTGAATTATTTGGTGGTGTGTTGCAATCAAAACAACCTTCCATGAGTTGACTAGAACAACTCACAATAGAACAACTCCACTGCAACCATCTAAACATATTTTTATTCTTTTAGTAGGATTAAGTAATGATTTATGGCAATAATATGAGCAATTTATTGCTAAGAAATATATAATAGAACTCTCATAAAGAAATAATAAATTTTCAACAGAACTCATATCTTTCAATTAAGTTCCTTGAAGAGCATACAAATCTATTTACTATTATTTTTTTTATTTTATGTTCCTTAAAATTACTTTATATTATTGTTTTTATATTTAATCTTATAAATTAATTTAACTGTTTTCCTTTGAATACTCTGTTATGCATTCATTTATAATGAATAAATGAATACATAAATTTTTATTTTTAAAAAGTATGTATTATGGCAGAACTTCTGCTTTGAACTGAGAAATTCTAAGTAAATTTTTTAAGTTTCTTAATGATTATATACTTATTTTTACTCATTCTGAAAATTTTTTATTTTAATAAAAGCAACTTTTAATATGAGGATGACCTACAAAGTGTCTATTTTCTGAAATGTACTAATATGGTATGGCCATAAACATTATACAGAGGTTAAGGAGCTTGCCTTTGGTGCTACAGATCCTAGTCTGATATTTGGTATCAACAATGTTTCCCTGAGCAAAGTAGGAGCAACCCCTGAGCAGACTAAGAATAGCCCAAAAATTAAAAAACAATTCTGAAATTGCCTTATATCCAAATTAATGGATACTAGAAAGGAAGTTTTGATTTTCTTCATAAGGTGAATATTTGAATGTATTTAAATAAGTCATTATCTTTAATTTTAAACTCATGCATAATTAATTTTCAGCCTTTTAAAATACAATGAAGTATTTAAAATCTTAATTGTTTATTGGATCCCTATATTTACAACAGTTCAAAATTTTGTACTACATGAAACATTCAGTTGTGTAAGTTGGAATAAAAATCTTTTCATGTTTATTTCTTTTAATTCACTGATGTTACTGCAATGCTTTATTATAACTAGCATTTAAACATTTATGTGTTTGTAAATATCCCTAATGCATAATTCCTCTGTATTTCCTTGTTTTACACATATCACTTAAATTTTGTTTTATAGTCTCATTTCCCAAATGTATTTATTATTAATATATATATACTTGAGCTTATCTTTGTTTGCTTGTTAAATAATTCCTATTTTATGTGACTTCTTAATGTTCTTTTCATTTTGTAATATCTATCACATGGATTCTCTAGTTCTAAAATTTTTAATTCTTAATTATACAATCAATTAAAAATTATATACATTTCAAAAACATTTTTTTGTTTTTTTTTTGGGGGGGGTCACATCTGGCAGAGCTCAGGAGTTACTCTTGGCTATATGCTCAGAAATCACTCCTGGCAGGCTCGGGGGACCAAACGGGATACAGGATTCGAAGCACAGTCCTACATGCAAGGCAAATGTCCTACCTCCATGCTATCTCTCCGTCCCCAACGTTTCAAAATACTTTTTAAATCACTTACCTTATATGCTGAATGAAATGCATTGATAAAAAGTCTCTGTTGTATCAACTTAAATGAACATCAAACATTACCAGAGCGATTGGAGTTAGACAATTTAATGACTATCAACTTACTATTAAGAGGAAAAGAGGAAAAGTAGAACAATTAACAACACCACCAGCAAAAGGAATGAATGTGTGGTATCTTCTTTACTACATAAGAAAGATACTATGCAAGCAAAGGCTTTTTTGTTTTCTAAAATTAAAAAGAAATGAGAGTAGAATACAACACAAATTTATAACTGGTTCTTTAGGTCAGAAATCTAATGGGTTTGGGTATCTGCTTAGGGTCTCACAAAACTGAAGTCAAGGTATAGACTATGTTGTTCTGGATTTTCTGACAAGAAATATTCATTACATCCTAACTCAGACTGATGGGCGAATTTGATCCTTGTGGGTGGGATTGGTTCTGTTTCCTTGCTTGCTGACTGTAAATGAGGCATTCTTGTAGATGCCACTTGATCAATTTTGCTGCTTTATTCAATGTTAGTTATTAACACTCAAATATTTTAATATAATTTTTATTTTAATCATATTGGTTTACATGTTGTAGACAATCATATTTTAGGTACAAATTAACATAATATCAGGGGAGTTCCCATCACCAAATTGTCCCCCCTCCACCTCCGTCCCCGTCCTATTTCCCATATCTTCTTGCCTGTCCCCTGGGGTTGCTAAAGTAAGTGGTCCCCTCTGTGCCTAGCTTATTATTTAGTGAACTTGCACCTGCTTGGTCTTGATACTCCCCGTTTTTCCCACCTAATTGGGAGGCGGAACTAGTTAGTTCAAGTTATGTGGTTTTGTTTAAAAAAGAGAAAAGTAGGGGCCCGGGAGATAGCATGGAGGTAAGGCGTTTGCCTTTCATGCAAAAGGTCATCAGTTCGAATCCCGGTGCCCCATATGGTCCCCCGTGCCTGCCAGGAGCAATTTCTGAGCATGGAGCCAGGAGTAACCCCTGAGCACTGCCAGTTGTGACCCAAAAAACAAAAAAATAATAACAAATAAAAAAATAAAAATAAATTAAAAAGAGAAAAGTAATAACCTGGAGAGAGTAGAAAAAAAAAGAAAGAATAAAAATAAAGGGATCAAATACTCCGGAAATGGGCAAAGTCTTTCTAGAGGCTTTCATCCTTGGTTTGAGAGATGGAGGGGAAAAAGGTGTCACAGCACAACCGTGCATAAAGAATTGTGAAATAAAATATCCTGTGAGCATTAAAAAAAAAAAAGAGAGAGAGAGAGATGGGTAAGCACTGCATAGAGGCCATGCTATTGAAATAGAAATGTGGCAAAACATATAAGAAAAGAAAAGAAATAAATATAAATGGAGACATCCACTTCAATAGCCAAACCACAATAATGAGATCAACAAAAGATAGATAAGTAAATAATAGTAATAAAAAAAGATTGTTTTGTGCTTGGTTTTTTTTCCCCTCCTGCAGATGCACAGTAAATATTGGGGTCATTCGAAAAAGAATTTCCTTTGCCTAAGAGATACCGGGTTTCTCCACCCTTGCTGTATATTGCCACACGATTGACTATAGACTCCTTTCAGATTCATTTACTACCCCCTTGGTGCTTTTGTTGTGTTGGGAGATTTCTGTTGCATCCTGGGTGATAATATCAGGCCTCTGTATCTGGAGGTCTTGGCATCTGCCCGAGCCAAGGAGTTGAACTTCTGATTAAGTTTTTCTTTGTGGTTCTAGAAGTTCTGTTCCCTTTGTGTCATTTTAATCCGTCTTCTGTGTTTGGCAAGCCTGGTCTTTGAGCTGATCCTAGGGAGGGTCCTGAGATAGTCTTTTGTTATGTTTCCAGAAATCCCCTTCTGTTGCAATAGTCTCAGACAGACCTCTGGAACTAGGGGATCGGATCATAGCTGTTATGTAGATCGTAGCTCAGATCCTAAACTAGATCTTTTTATTGGTTCCATTATACATATAGTCTGACCATGGTTCGGTCAGCCAGTCATTTGTAAGTCACGATCTTAGCATATGGATAGACCAAAGGGTAACAAGTCTTCTGATTTTGTCTTATTGTTAACTGGTGAGGTAGGATAACTTGCTCTTAGAACAAGTTGTCCCATTTTCCTTGTCAGGGTATTTCATAATAGGGCTGGCACTTGTTGGTGCCCGAGCACTGTTACGGATGTTCCAGTTGGGATTTGTTTCACATGGCTGTTGTAATGAAGTATGTCATTTCTATGTCTGTGATCCAGGGTTCAAGGCTGGATGGTTGGTGTCTAATCACCTGTGATCTAAGTTGGGTCCACGTGACATATTTTCAAGGTAGGAGATACCCTGTATTGTAAACAAGTATGAGTTCTTATCTCTAATAAATAAGAGCTTGTTTTTATAGATTTCCCCCTTTTTTTTAAGTGTTCCTTTGCAGGGAGAAAAGGTGTTACATTATCTTGCTGGTGCATTTGAGGGTAGAGAGAGAAGAAAACTAAAACAGGTCATACACCCAAGAAAGATAAAAATAGAAATAAAAAATATTTTTGCTCACATGTGTATATAAAAAGAAAAGATTTTACAAAACGAAGTAAAAAATTAAATCAAGTCACCAGGTGATGCAGGAGAGTATCTTGCATTTGGAGAAAAGCATGTAAAGAGGTAGTGTAATATGGGTCTTATACTTATGATAGTAGTATAAGTTTCCCCTTTGTCTTTTGAGATTTTCTTGTGGTGTGTGGGTTCCTGGGCTCCTTTTCATCTCCCAACCAGACCTTCTTGAGATTGGCAAAAGATTTATGATAGGGAGGACTTGGGAAGAGTTCATGCATTGGGGGATACTTTTAAAGCTAAGTCCAGTTTTAAGTAACAGTCCATGTTAGGAAGAGTTGGTAAGGAGGATCACGCAGCATGAGTCAGCAGGGGAGTTGGTTGTCTTTTCTTGTAGGAGGAGAGGTGCAGGTTTGACTAGTTTTCTCTTCGCTTGGGTGCTGGGTACTGGTACGCTGGGGTGGAAGTTCATTCTTGATGCCTATTGGATTAGGAACGGAGGATGAAGAGTTTTAATAAGGTGTGGAATCTGGGTGGGAATGAGGGGTGAAGGGATGGTCGGTTTTTCGAAGGTGGGAAAGCGGAAAGTATATGGAAGGGGCAGGAAAGAAAAGAGAAAATAAATTAAGAAGAAAAGGAGAGAGAAAGAAGAAGAATAAAAAGAGAAAAAAGAGTAGTGAGAGGAGTAGAGAAAAGAGCGAGGGAATGCTAGATAGTTTGAGTGTGTTCAATGAGTAGGACCTATAGTATAAGTCTGTAGGTCACAGTTGCTGCTTCAATGGTCTGGGTGGTTTCATGCTTCAGGTCCTAGATGAAGGCATAACCTAGAGATAAAGGGTATGTTAAAAGAGTTTTATCGGGGCAGTCTAGTAGTGCAATCTGGGTATGGTATCTCGTTTGATTGTGCCCAAGATGCAGTCTTGGTTTGTCCACACTTCATATCTAAGAATGCCTGTGGACAGAAGAGCTGAGAGATTATTTTAAGTATAGAAAGATTAAGGCATTGAGAGATATTATTATGAAATGCTTCCATAATATCCCTAAAGGCTTATTATGGACCTTTGTAGTAGAAGGCTGATTACTTATCTGGTCTTTCTACTTTCTATGCTGCTGTTTCTGCTGTTGCTGGTTGTGTGTGTGTGTGTGTATGTGTGTGTGTGTGTGTGTGTGGTATAATAAGTAGTCAGGAGTTTGTGTTGGTCCTCTTTCATGTGTTTTGGGCACTGCTCTCTGGTATATGTTGATTGTTACAGTGTTTGGAGTTTCTACCCTGAGTATTAATTGTATATAAGGTGTATGTTCTAGGTGCTTCAGATTAGTGCTATCATTCTGTGTTTATCTTTCATCTTCTGGCTTACTTCATTTAACATAATATGTTCTAGGTCCATCCATGTTGCTACAAAATCTGTGATTGTATCATTTCTGACAGCTATGTAGTATTCCATTGTGTATAGATACCACATCTTAATGATCCATTCATCTGTTGTTGGACATCGAGGTTGGTTCTAAGACTTGGCTATTATATTAATTGCTGTGATGAATAGTGGTGTGCACACATTACTTTGGAATGAATGTCCTTCCATCTTGGGGGTAGATACCTAGGAGAGCAATTGCTGGGTCAAATGGTAGCTCAATTCTGAGTTCTTTGAGCAGCACTCTCCAGACTGTTCTCCATAGGTGTTGGATTAGGGGGCATTCCTACCAGCAGTGGATGAGAGTGCCTTTCATGCCACATCCCCGCCAACATAGATTGTTCCTATTATTTTTGATGTGAGCCATCCTCACTGGTGTAAGGTGGTACCTCATTGTTGTCTTTATTTGGATTTCCCTAATGATGAGTGAAGGTGAGCATGTTTTCATGTGTTTGTTGGCCATCTTTCGGTCTTCTTCAGAGAAGTGTCTATTCATTTCATCTTCCCATTTTTATGGCTTTATTTGGTTGGGGGGGCTCAGTTTTCTGAGTGTTTTGTATATTCTGGATATCAGTCCTTTATCTGATATGATGGGTGAAAAGATTTTTCCCAGTCAGTTAACTGTCTTCTTGTGTTAAGTAGGGTTTCTTTTGCCATGCAGAAGCTTTTTAGTTTGATGTAGTTCCATTTGTTTATGTTTGCCGCTAGTGTTCTTGCCATTGGTGCTCCATCCTCGAAGACCTTTTCAATATATAGGTCTTCGAGTGTTCTACCTATTTTATTCTCTATAAACTTTATAGATTCAGGTCTAATTTCGAGGTCTTTGATCCATTTTGAGTTGATTTTTGTATAAGGAGTGAGGTATGGGTCAATTTTGAATTTCTTACATGTGGTTTTCCAGTTGTACCAACACCATTTGTTGAAAAGACCTTCTTTGTCCCATTTCAAGTTCTTGGCTCTTTTGTCAAGTATCAGTTGACTGTATATCTGGAGGCTTATGTCTGGGTATTCTGTTCTAATCCACTGGTCTGAGGCTCTGTTCTTGTACCAATACCATGCTGTTTTGATCACTACGGCTTTATAGTCTAGCTTCAGGTTAGGTAGTAAGATGCCACCCAGCTTCTTGTTTTTTTTAGTACGTGTTTGGCTATTCTGAGTCTTTTGTGGTTTTTATTATTTTTATGATTTTGTAATTGTTCTAAGTCTTTAAAGAATGTCTGGATTTGGATTGGTATTGCATTAAATCTATATAGGAGTTTGGGTAGGATAGTCATTTTGTCTATGTTGATTCTACCTACCCATGAGCATAGGATGTTCTTCCATTCCCCAAGATCATCTTCAATTTCTTTCTGAAGTGTTTTGAAGTTTGCCGGGTATAAGTCCTTCACATCCCATGTAAGGTTAATTCCTAGATACTTGATGATTTTTGATACTATTTTAAATGGAGTTGTATTCTTAATTTCTCTCTCTTCTACTTCACTATTTGTATAGATAAATGCTACTATCTTTTGTGTATTTATTTTATAACCAGCCACTTTGCTGTATTAGTTTATTATTTCTAAGAGTTTTACTGTGGACTCTTTAGGGTTTTCCATGTATATAATCATGTCATCTGCAAAAAGAGATAGTTTAAGTTCCTCTTTCCCTATTTGAATTCCTTTGATTCCCTTCTCTTTTCTGATTGCTTTGCTAGGACTTCTAAGACTATGTTGAATAAGAGTGAGAAAGTGGACATCCTTGCCTGGTTCTGACCTTAGTGGAAATGCTTTCAGTTTTCCACCATTAATAATAATAATGTTGGCTGTGGGCTTTTCATAGATAGCTGTAACTATCTTGAGAAAGATAGTTATCTTCCTTCCAGACGTATTTTGCTTAGTGTTTTCAGCATGAATTGGTGTTGGATTTTGTCGAATGCCTTCTCTGCATTGATTGATATTATCATGTGGTTTTTGTATTTTTTATTGTTGATTTGGTGTATGATGTTGATTGATTTGCGTATGTTGAACCAGCCTTGCATCCCTGGGATGAAACCCACTTGGTCATGGTGTATAATCTTTTTGATGTAGTGCTGTTTTCTGTTCGCTAAGATTTTGTTGAGTATTATTGTTGTAGTAAAAATAGTCCTTATGATTGGCTTGGATTGTTGATGGAGGCCTCTGTCTTTAGGCTCTGGACCATGTGGCTCCACAACCCCGATTAACCATCAGGTCTGGATGTTCATGAGAGCAGCGGGTAGAAATCTCACTCACATGCAGGCTTTAGGAAGTAACAGCTTTATTCATCCTAGCCACTACATGTGTGGCCTATATCATAACCTTTTAAACAGCTAGCCCTGCATCTTAACGTCTCTCAGCCATCTTTCCTCTGACCTTCAAACTGGTAAAGATCCAACCGGGCAAAAGCCAAAGACAAAAGAGATATCTTCTCCTCTGGGTCAGAGCCCTTATGTACCTTTCCCAGACCCCTCCCAGGAAATGGGCAAGGTCTGCAGGTAAAGTTACAGGTCATTTCCGGTTCCCAAGAACCCACCCAGAAATGGGCGGGTCTCAGTTACCTGTATTCCGGGGTGGAGCTACAATTGTGTCTATGTTCATTAGTGAGATTGGTCTGTAGTTTTCTTTCCTGGTGGTGTCTTTGCCTTCTTTGGGAATCAGAGTGCTATTAGCCTCATAGAAGGAATTGGGGAGGATTCCTGTCTTTTCAATAGTTTGGAAGAGCCTATGAATCAATGGAAGTAATTCTTCTTGGAATGTTTGATAGAATTCACCTGTAAAACCATCTGGGCCTTGATTTTGTTCTTGGGAAGTTTCTTAATTACTGTTTCAATTTCCTCTGATGTTATTGGCCTGTTTAGGCTTTCTAAGCCCTCCTTTTCTAGTCTTGAAACCTGGTATTTTTCCAAGAATCTGTCACTTTCTTCTGGGTTCTCTAATCTAACTGAGTATAGCTGTTCATAATATGCCCTCATGATTTGATGGATTTCTTGGGGTTCTGTTGTAATTTATCCTCTTTCATTTGTGATCCGGTTTATTTGGGTGTTTTCCCTCTTTATTTTTTGGTGAGTCTTGCCAATGGTTTGTCTATCTTGTTTATGCTTTCAAAAAACCAACTCTTGGTCTCATTGATTTTCTGTATTGTTATCTTCGTTTCTATGTTGTTTATTTCTGCTCTGGTTTTTATTATTTCAAGTCTTCTGTTTGTGTTTGGGGTTCTTTGTTGCTGTTGTTCCAGCTCCTTAAGGTGGTACTTTAAAGTGTTAATTTTGTCACTTTCCTCTTTCCTGACATAGGATTGTATTGCTAAAAGTTTCCCCCTGATTACTGCTTTGGGTGTGTCCCACAAGTTTTAACAAGTTGTTTCTTTATTGTCGTTTGTCTCAAGAAATCTTTTTATTTCTTCCTTGAGCACCTCTTTGACACAACTATTTTTGAGCAGCATGTTGTTTAATCTCCAGGTATTGGATTTTCTCCATTGCTTCTTTTTACAGTCAATTTTGACCTCTGTTGCATAGTGATCCGACAGAGTGCTTCTTATGATCCTTACCTTTGTGATCTTATGCAAGTTAGATTTGCACCCTAAGGCATGGTCTATTCTGGAGAAGGTTCGTGTGGACTTGACAAGAATGTGTATTCTACTTTCTGTGGGTGGAGGTCCCTATATAAGTCTCTTAGTCCTAGTTCTTCTAGTTTTTCATTTAGGGCTCTTATTTCTTTGTTAGGTTTCTGTCTGGTGGATCTGTCCAATGCTGATAGTGGGGTATTAAGGTCTCCAACTATCAAATTTCCTTTCATGTGTTTCTCCAGTTTTGTATGCAGTTGCCATACATATTTTGCTGGCTCCGCATTAGGTGTGTAGATATTAACCAGTGTTAGCACTTCTTGGTCTAATGTTCCCCTGATCAGTAAGTAGTGATCCTCTTTGTCTCTGATCACTTTCCTGAGGTTGAATGCAATTTTGTCTGATATCAGAATGGCTGTCCCTGCTTTTTTTTTATTTCCATTGGCATGGATAATTGATTTTCATCCTTTTATTCTAAGTCTTTGCCTATCCTGTACTTGTAGATGTGTTTCTTGTAGGCAGCAAAAATCTGGTTTATTTTTTCTAATCCAGTTCTCTATTATGTGTCTTTTAATGGGAGAGTTTAGACCATTAACATTTAAGGAGATTATTGACAGAGATGGCTGTTGTGTAGTTAATGTGTTTAGGGTGGTTTTTGTTACAATTGCTGGTTTAGATTGTGTATTTCGTCTCTGAGTAGGCCATTTAGGATCGGTTTTGTTTGCGCAAATAATGCGAGTTCATTTTTGTTTGAGAATGATTTTAGCCTTCCTTCCCATGTGAATGAGAGTTTTGCTGGATAGTGGACTCTAGGTTGAAATTTTTTTCATTCAGTCATTTATATATGACGTTCCACTGTCTTCTTGCTTAAAGGATTTCATATGGGAGATCTGGTATGATTCTAATGTTCCTTCCTTTGTATGTGAGGGTTTTTTCTCCCTTATTGCTTTGAGTAGGTTGCCTTTCCCTTTGTTTCTTGCCATGTGAACTACTATGTGTCTAGGTGTTAGTTTGTTAGGGTCTATTTTGTTGGGGATTCTTTTCACTTCCTGGATTTGCTCAGATGTGTCTTTCCAGAGGGTGGGAAAGTTCTCCGCTATTATCTCTCTGACTTCTCCTTTCCCTATCCCCCCCCCCCTTTCTGGTATACCTACAATTCTTAGATTGTTTCTTTTGTCTTTGTTCATTAAATACTGGACTTTTACTTCCAGTGCTTTAACTTCTATTTCTCTGTTGGTATCTTTGTTGTCTTTTGTTTGCAGTTCATCATTGACTTGTTCTATATGATTCTCGAGCTGTGTGATTTTGCTCTTCTGGCTTTCTATGGTTGTATGTAGTTACTTTAATTCTGTTTGCATGGAGTCTCTCATATTTTGTAACACTTCTTTTAGTTAGTTGATCTGTTTATCTATGGATTTCTTGTATTCGTTGGCTAGTGTTTCTCTCATTTTTTTATATGGCTTGCATTTCATTCCTTATGGCTAATTTAAGATCTTCTGTTGGGTTTGTGCGTTTTGGAGGACTTGGAAATTTATTAGGGATCCTTTCCATATCTCCTGGACTTAGTCTTCCTTGATCTACCCATATTCCTTTGCTTATATTGGTTTGGCTTAGAGTGCAGTGCCCTCTGAGTCTGATTACTTTTGCCACTTGTGTATTGCTGTTGGATCCCTTCGCTTGCCCCCCCCCCCCCCCCCCC
>PVKC010024749.1:0-16764 GCA_004027635.1 Crocidura indochinensis | reverse complement strand
GGAGGAAGGACAGAAGAAATGATGGCCTAGAGATATACCCTAGAAACACAAAAACAATATAAAAATGCCTTCTGCACACCTATATGCATTTCTGCACACCTATATTCATTGCAGTGCTATTTACAATAGCCAGAATCTGGAAATTACTCAGATGCCCAACAACAGATAAGTGGTTAAAGAAACTGTGGTACATTTACACAATGTAATACTATGCAGTCATTAGAAGAAATGAAGTCATGAAATTTTTCTAAACATGGATGGATATGGAAATTATTATGCTGAGTGAAATGAGTCAGAGGGAGAGAGATAGGCACAGGATAGTCTCACTCATTTATGGGTTTTAAGAAAATAAAAGACATTATTGTAATGATACACAGAGAAAATAGAGACAAGGGCTGGAAGGACCACCCACTAATATAAAGCTTGCCACAAAGAGAGGTGAGTCCAGTTAGAGAAATAATTATACTGACAACTATTATGACAATGAGAGTGAGTGTGGGAAATAGAATGCTTGTCTCGAATACAGGCAAGGAGTTGGGGAGAAAGGAATTAGGGGGTATTGGTGGTGGCAATGTTTCACTGGTGAAGGGATATTCTTTTATATAACTAAAACCCTACCACAAAAATGTTTGTAATCATGGTGCTTAAACTAAGGTATTAAAAAAAAATGAAACGGGGCTGGAGAGATAGCATGGAGGTAGTACGTTTGCCTTGCATACAGAAGAACCATGGTTTGGATCCTGACATCATATATGGTCCCCCGAGCCTGCCAGGATCGATTTCTGAGCCTAGAGCCAGGAGTAACCCCAGAGCGCTGTTGGGTGTGAACACCCCCCCCCCAAAAAAGAAGGAAGGGAGGGAATGTGGGAGGAAGAGAGGGTGGGAGGAGGGAAAGAAGAAAGGAATATGGAAGGAAGCAGAATGGGAGAAAGAAAGGGAGGGTGAGGGTGAGAGGAAGAATGGAAGGAAGAAAAAAGAAAGAGAAATAGGAAAAGAATGGAAATAACATTTGTCAGCATGGCACTGGAATAAAGGCAGAACCTCAGATTAATAGAATAGACATGATGGTTCTTGACACTGGTGTTTTCTCATGCAAAAGAAAGCTTGACATCCATTTTCAAAGCTAACATATAAGATGGGAAAATGACCCAAAATTTTCCGATATAGCAGAGACATTGCAAAATGATGAGAAAAATTTGTCTTCTAATTGTCAAATGTCTTGTAAGAGAGGAAAATGAGAGAAATCTGAGGAAAGTCTGGTGAGAATAACCTAAGCAAGATATAAGAAAGCATCCTACTCTAAGAAACTTGCATTATTAGAAGATGGGATTTTTAGCAGTATATAATCCTGAGACCAGTGTTCCTTTTTTGCAGCAGTGTTCCTTTTTATGTATGTCATTAAGCAGGATTATACTTAATGTGTTTATAAAGAATATTTGTACACAGATTAACTAAAATTTACTAGTACCTTCTATGGATTAGAACAAAATCCCCAAACATCTGTTATTTCCTCACTTTGATTTTTTTTAAAGACAATGTGTTATTTTCCTTAAATATAAAAAATTAAATGTTCTTGGTTTAAGGATTAGGGTTTCATTAATGAATGAAGTAATCCTTGACCTTAAGAACCCATGCGTCCTTTGTCCATAAATAATTTACTTTAGTAAAAGTGTTCTGGTGAATGCCAAGAGGGATTCATTAATTGTCCTTGAGTCAGACAGTTGAGGGAGGAAAGATGCTCACCCACATGTAATATTTAGTTGAGCTTTAAGGAATGAGCAAGAATTTTGAGTCCAAAACAGATGGAAAAGGTCATTCTTGGCAGAAGAGGCAACTTGAACAGAGGCACAAAATCCAAAAGGGTATGAGCTATGTGGGTATCAGTGAAAGAAAATTCAAGACAGCTAAAGCCAGGGATGCATGGGAAAGTGCAGGGAAATTGGACAGTGGGTTTTGGTTTATATATAGGATCACAGTCAGGAGAAAGATCTTTTTAAGAGAAAGACATGCCTCTGAGAGTACCTGATCTACTCAGAGTCATAGGAGAATTTTGTCTACAGAAGTCTGATGTAATCCCACTACATTTTTTTTAAGAAAGATTTGAAACCTATTTTTAGGTTAAAAGAAATTGTCTATTTTGATCACCAGTTGGGTATAGAAGTAGAAAGACTAATGACTAAATGGAAACAGGGCAAACCAGAACTTTAGAAAGGTGACCCTGAGAAAAACGAAGAATGGTTGGATTTGGGTTTGGAATGTTAAATTTGAAGCATGTTCAGAAGATTCTATAAGGTGAAACTTGCCAAGAAAGCATTTATAATTGGTACTTGGGCTCAAGAGGAAGAATTATACATCCTGAGCTTGATCCACGTAGAAATACCTGGAAAATGACTTAATGCCAAAGTTGGAAACAATTTATTTGAAAGCTTTAACCTGATGACAAATTGAAAAGTTAATAAAAAAAAAGGGTAGAAATCAGCATTTTTGACTAGCTTCTATGCTATTTTCTTTGCCAGATAAACTGTGAAACCATTAAAAGATAACACAGCTTGGGATCATGCAGTCATAAGCCTGAATCCAGATCATGCTATTGACTAGATTCTAAATACAAATTATTATTTATTCCTTACTAAAAAGGCACTTAAGTACTTTGAGGCAGGCACATTTTGAGAACTGGGAATATAGTAATATGTAAATCTTTTCTCAAATAGCTTAAGTTCATTTTCCTATAAAAATATTAAATTGTTGGGATCAGAGCAATAGTACAGAGAAGAGAGAGCACTTACTTTGAATGCAGCCCAACTGAATTTGATCCCCAGAATCCTAAAAGGTACACTGAGTCCCACCTGGAATGGTTCCTAAATGCAGAGCCAGGTGTATCTCATGGACACTGCTGGGTGTAGACCAAAAATTTTTTTTAAAGTTGCAATGAAATGTTTATGTATAAAGTAACCAGTATTGTGTTTACCAATGAGATTAATGAAAAAATCCTATGAGGAAAACATTTTATTTTCACTAACTTATTCTTATCACCTATAAAATGTTGTCTGATTATACAGTTGTAAGTGGAATTTAACTGCTTTGCACAACTTCATCTAAATGGAGAAGCTTAGAGAAATAATAGTTTTCTGATTCCTAAAATATTTACTTCCTTTCTATGCCCAAAACCAAAACAATGATTGATAGGTAAAAACACCTACTCTCTCACTGTCTTAAAATTTGGACAAACTAAAAATTATCTAATTGAGATCAATAGTGTATTAACATGATGATCACAATTCAAGATGGTAGTGATTAAATTATCTTTAAATGATCACTGGAGGTGTGGTTCAGTAGTAAACCATTTGTTTTGCATGTGTGAGGGCCTGGGCTTGATCCCCATTACTGGTGGGTGGGTGTCAGAGGAAAAACAATCAGTTAAATGATGAACAGAATGATTGGACCAGGGGTGATGTCCTACAAATGCTGTTCATGGATATACATGAAAACATTTTTGGAAGTAGGTGAATAATACCACTTAGTTAACTAATAACATAATAATAATAAGCATTTTAGAGGTAACATTCTTTCTGAGCTGCAGTGGAAATCTTAAATACTCCTCTTCCTGTCCTTTGAATTTTGCTTTTATTTTGGGGCCACACATGGCAATGCTGTGAGCTACCACTAGCTGAGCACTTGGGGGGCTGTCAGATTGGCAGTGGAGATTTTGGGGGCACAGTGCAATATCAAGAATCAAACCCTGGATTCCTACATACAAACTCAAATACACTGAGTTATCTCTCTGACTCTCCACAATGTTTTTTATTTGCTTGTTTTGTTTTTTGTGTTTTGGGGCCACACCCAGTGTTGCTCAGGGGTTTTCCTGGATATGTGCTCAGAAATTGTTCCTGGCTTGGGGGAACCAATAGGATGCCAGGATTCGAACCACCTCGGTCCTGAATCGGCTGCTTGCAGAGTAAACACCCTACCATTGTGCTATCGCTCCGGCCCCCTCTCCACAACTTTTTAATGTATTTTTTATTATCACTATAAATTTCGTCTCTGTTCCCAACACACTAACCATGTTCAGGCTCTTTTCATTTCTTCCCTAGATAACACCTTGCAATTTGTTCCCACCACCATCTTTGCTATTCTGATTGTCCAAAAAAAATCAACTTTTCAGTAGCTTCGTATTGCCTCAAAGGTATGGTCACAAGCACATATGAACATATAGGCTGCTTACATTTTGATCTTATTTACAATACACAGAACTGAGGTCCCAGATATTTTACTCTATTTTACTATTTTACTCTAACTTGGAAGTCCCTCTACTTAGCATGACCTTCCCTAAATTCATCTAATGAACTCTCATTGAGTTTCACATATATTCCAGGAGTGGTGTCTTCTGAAAAAAACTTTCATTAATTGTAGTCTTGATACCCATAAGATTGTGTTTATTGGGAGATTCATACCACACAATGACTTTTACCTACTTAACGTGTTTATTTTCCCTAAGAGATTCTGAAGTCTTTTGAATGAATGCACATTAAACTCTATATATCTATATTTCAGGATAGCCCTGTTACATGTAATTGGAATTCAATAAATACTGTTGCATTGAATAGAATCAAATCTAATTGTTATTACAAGGACTATCCACCCATGGATTACAGAGTAGTATAACTTGTTGGGAGATGCTCCAGTGAGTGTGAGAGTAGTGGGGAAGATATTGGTTAGCCTCTTTGTTGAGTCTGAGAGAAATATTTTTTCTTTTATTTTGGTTTTAGGGTCATACCCGACAACGCTCAGGGGTTACTCCTGGTTCTATGCTCAGAAATCGCTCCTGGCATACTCAGGGGACCATATGGGATGTCGGGATTCAGACCACTGACCATGGGGCCAGAGAGATAGCATAGAAGTAAGGCATTTGCCTTCTATGCAGAAATATTTTTTCTAAAGTAGGAAGTAAAGAAGAAAATGCTAGGGCAGTCTAACTTATGTTTATCATGTCCCTCTTGGATCCCAAAGACAGAGATTTCAGTTCAGGCCAAGCCACTTATCTTAGTAGGTACTGACAAATTTTCTGGAGAAAAAAATAAAAGAAGTGAATAAAATTAAAAACTGTGGTCAGAAGGTTACAGAAAGGAAAGGCACACATTTCTACAAGGGAATAGGAAGTGGTCTTGTCTTCCACACAAGGGCTGTCTAATAAATCTGGGGAGTTTTATTGACTTCATGGGCGCAAAAATAACCACCCGGAGAAGACATCGGGTTTCACTTATTTTTCTGGAAAGTAATTTTTCACAGACGCGAGGTTAAAAGAAAGTGGTTGCACGGGCCTCAGCTGTGGTGGTGTGTCTTCTGGTATGCGTAATGCAACTGGAGCTCAGTTCTGGGACAAAGCCCAGTTTCTGAGGGCTAAGCCGCTGTTGAAAGCAATGAGGATATAGTGTTGCCAAAATTTTATGTATGCAACTGTAGATCGATTGTCTTAGTGCAAGGATAGACTTTGATCACGAGCGTCTGGAGGGAGGGGTTTCATTAAATACTGTTCTCAACCCTTAATTCTACAGCTTTTACGTCTACTTGTTCCTAAGTCTACCACAAACCCCAATGGCCCTGACACAAAGAAGTTCCTCTCGGGCCACGCAGTGACTGGCAAAGCAGGAAGTTTGGGGTACAAAAGACATTTTGGAA
This sequence comes from Crocidura indochinensis, assembly GCA_004027635.1. Taxonomy (NCBI): domain Eukaryota; kingdom Metazoa; phylum Chordata; class Mammalia; order Eulipotyphla; family Soricidae; genus Crocidura; species Crocidura indochinensis. The sequence continues at coordinate 11,088 of PVKC010024749.1, read as the reverse complement.
AGTTGTTCTCCTCCTCTCTGGTTTGGGTTGTATGTTAGACCATTCTGAGAAAAATTGTTTGAAAGTCTCCCCTTGTGCTCATGTCTGTGAGTCATTAGGAAAACCTGAAAACTTTCCCACACAGAGACCAGCTTTCCTAAGTCAAAGATTGATAAGACTATCTGTTGGATGATTTCTTTCTTCTAAAAATGTCTGGCCAAGAATGGAAAATTCAGCCAGTCTTAAAAAGTTCCAGGTCCCATTTCTAAATTACTTTCAAGTTTCCTCATAATCATGGGAAAGATAGCAACTAGAAGTAATCTTTCTCACATTTCCAATTAAATTCTCATAATGAACATGCAGAAATTTTTTTTCTCTAAGGTCAAAGAAAACCTTTTTTTGTGTGTGTGTACTGCCATACTTTTTCTAGAAATCTGTGGGAACACAGATAAAGCTGCTGCAGTCTTACCAAACTAGTGGTGAGTGAGGCATTCCTTGTTGAGAGTCAGAATCTCCTCAGGGCCCCCAGAAATCTCATTGATAGGAGATTAGGGTTTGTGAGGAGGACAAATGATCAGTGTGTAAGTAATCAGGAAATGAACAAAATCTAAAGCCATTCATCTGAAATAATCACCATACTTTATAGATGAGAGAAATAAATGGGTGATTTTAAAGCATATACATTTTTAGCAGCAGCATCTTTATTAAGAGGAAAATATCATAAAATATACGACAAATGAACTATTCATTGACTTTTTGGCAATGAAGCACTTTACATGAAGAGTATTATTTTATTTATTATTCTTAAAATAGGTATCACTTGCATATTCATATTCATTTTACATATGTGGAGAATAAAAGATAAACCTGTAGCAAACACAAAATGTAGCCTTCCAAATGAAATGGACTGAAGTGGGGCCTTATTGAAGGATTTGGATGAGAATACCTGAAAAAACCATGAACCTCTCTAATTTAGTTTCCTTACACTTCATCAACTTTCTCTGCCTCTATTAAGCAGTGCCATGGCCTTATAGAGCATAATATCAAAATATTTTAACTGGATAACCTCTGTAGTTTCTTTCACTCTAGCCAGAGATACTAATTCTGAAGATATAAGTCATAATAATCCTCAAGATGAGTGTCCCAGTATGACTAAAACCTGCTGCTCTTTCACAGGAGAATTTGACATCACCTCTTCGTTCACAGCATTTAGAAAGAGATTTTCAAAGTTTTTGGCTCCATGAAATACTGGGATGAAGTAAAGTAACTGTGAAGATATAATCTATAATCTACTATAGAGTACATATGCTATTTCTGTTGAAATGGCAGTGCCTATGTCAGGATAGATTTATATTTTTTGATAATTTCATTGCAGAATAAATATACTGTAATAATGCTTTACTTATATCTCCACTTACAAATTGTCTCTAATAAACCAAGCAGTGGGTCACAAGTGAACCAAGGTCACAACTGTCATAACTGCATGCAAAGCAAATTACTTACCTCTTTGAATTATATCTCCTGCCCTGATCCATTTTCTTAAAGCATAATTACATGAGGTACACTTTGCTTCATGCATTTGCTTGTTCCCACTCTGATTGTTGGCTTACACAGAGCAAGAGTTTCATCAAAGGGAGACTTTTTGACTCTTCATTAGCTTTTTACATAGGGGAAAACTCCATAGACTAAATCTCTTAATTTCTAACTCACTCAAGACATCCCCAATTGCATGAATTTATTGATTAAGGAGAGAGATGAGGAATCCGGGTAAAGAAATAAGCTTCATATAATGTGCCCAGAATGTAAATCAGTATACAATTAATGCAGGAAATTTGGTAATAATTATTAAAAATAAAATGCTCATATTTTTGACCCAATAATAATTCACCCTCTGAAATTCATCAAGGAGAAATAGCCCTACAACTGTTCAAAGATGTAAGTGTAAAATGACTCTGGCAAGAAACTCAGTTAAAGGGAAACTGGAAAGCCTACAAAAGTGCATTTACAGACTATTTGTTAAGAGATATATCATTAGACTGCATTCCCACCAGTAGTGGCTAAGAGTTCCTTTCTCTCCACATCCTCGCCAGCACCGATTGTTCTCATTCTTTGTGATGTGTGCCAATCTCTGTGGTGTGAAATGGTATCTCATAGTTCAACCTCTATGGAAAGCGATATGGAGATTCCTCCAAAAACTGGAAATTGAGATCCCATTCAACCTAGCTATTCCACTCCTAGGGATATACCATAGGAACAGAACAACGCAGTACAAAAATCCCTTCCTCACACCTATATTTATTGCAGCACTATTTATGATAGTCAGGCTCTGGAAACAACCAAGATGCCCTTCAACAGACGAATGACTAAAGAAACTATGGTACATATATACAATGGAATATTATGCAGCCCTCAGGAGAGATGAAGTCATGAAATTTTCCTATACATGGATGCACATGGAGTCTATTATGCTGAGTGAAAAATGTCAGAGGGAGAGAGAGAGAGACGCAAAATAGTCTTACTCATCTATGGGTTTTAAGAAAAATAAAAGTCATCTTAGCAACAATCCTCAGAGACAATGAGAGGAGGGCTGAAACTACCAGCTCACTTCATAAAGCTCACCACAAAGAGTGGTGTGTGCAGTTATAGAAATAACTACAGAGAACTACCATAATCGTGTGAATGAATGAGGGAACTGGAAAGCCTGTCTAGAGTACAGGTGGGGGTGGAGTGGGATGGAGGGAGATTTGGGACATTGGTGGTGGGAATGTTGCACTGGTGAAGGGGGGTGTTCTTTACATAGCTGAAACCTAATCACAACTATATTTATAATCAAGATGTTTAAATAAATTTAAAAAATCAATATTCATTAAATGTTCACTGGGCACACAGAATTGTATAAGACATAGAAAAATAAAGAGAGCTTTGTTTATTGGGGAAAAAAGAGATATATCATTAAATCCAACAAGACAGTAGCATAGAGCCATTAAAAGGAAGTTTCCTTTTTTACAGACTGACATGAAAATATGTTTAAGTCATATTTCTAAATAGAAAAAGGCACCCTGATTATTTAAAGTCAAATTTCGCACTCTTTAGTCTTTTTAAAATTATAAATAAAATTTTCAGAATTAGTGGGATAGTAGTGCATAGGGCATTTGTCTTGCATCTGGCTGACCCAGATTAGATCCCCAGCATCCCATGTGGTCCTTCAAGCCTGCCAGGAGTAATTTCTGAGCACAGAGCCAGGAGTAACCCCTGTGTACTTCTGGGTGTGGCCCCAACAAGCAAAAAAATATTAAATTTTCATATACATGTCTTGAAAAAGTGAACTGGTTTTCTTAGTACTGTTGCATGTTATTATAATGTTTTGAGTTATTTATGTGTATACATATGTGTGTATCTCTATAATCATGTATGTGCCAGTGCTTTTGTGATCAGAAAAAAACATATGTTACTGTAACTTGGTCCCTTGAGAGACTTGTTAAAAAAGTATAGAAATCTAGTCCAAAGCCATCAACTTCCTGGGGAAAAAAACCTTCATTGACATTGGAACAGTGATGATGAGAAACCAAAAAAAGAGAACCACGTATGAAAATCCTGGCTTTACAGTCCATAAGTCACTGGGATAATTACCCACAATGGAGTGTTCTTTCAAGAAGGAGCTCAGGAAAAGAATTTAAACCACAGCTAGTTTTAGAACTACTCTTGTTACAGAGGAACCATCTCTGAGGATTAAAAATAAGAGGAGGCCTCATCCTTGACAGTAATACTCAGGCATGGAAATAGAGAATATATACAAGATGGAAAGGAGTTTGTGCTTAGTTTCTGTCATTTCCTCAAGTCAAGATTTGGTGCTACTTACATAGGTTACAAGTAGGTTCTCATCTTGGGAATAGAATCTATATCTTATTCAATTAAAAGATCTAAAATAAACCTACAAATATGAAATTGATACAAGACTATGAAAGGGCCTCTAAAAAGGTCTCTTAAGCTAAGCATTCATTTAGCTTCTCAGGAACCCACTCCTGGGCAATATTACTTAGTGATGGAACTCAAGGCCTGTGCACATGCAAGGCATGTGCTCTACCCCATTAGCTATCTTACCAACAACATCTGATGCTTAAAAAAAGTTCTTCATTTACTCTTTATTTTTGTAATAATTAAATTATATGTAAAAGTATATCACATGCGTATTTATATTTGGCTGTTATGCCATACCTTGTCATGTTCAGAGACAATTTGTGATTTAAGAGTGATTCCTGGCAGTGCTAGATATTTGAACTAGAGTCACAATTGGCATAGCTGTGAGCAAAATAACTTGCCTTTTCTACTATCTTTCCTCTCCTATTCCAGTTTCTTAAAGCACAATCACATGGGAAGGTAGTGAGTACACTTTTTTTTTAAGAATTATCCAGCTGGACCAGCAAGATGGGCTAAAGTTGCAGCCACAAATTCTGGCACTCATGTGGTCCCCCAAGCACCACAAAGTATGGACTCTGAACACGGATAAAGGAGTAATCCCTGAGCACAGGGCAAAGTTTGCTTAGGGTATGGTCCATAAATCAAAAATAAAGAAAAAAAGAAGAATTATCCTGCCAAAGGCAAAAAAACAACACCAAAGGGTGGATTGCTGGTCTGGGATGAGAAGTCCTAGGTTTGATTTTTCTCTCCAGTATTGTCAGGTTATGATCCTGTTGGCCATCAGCATTTCCTACTAAAGAACAATGTTAGGAGTGGACCCCAAATATCAGAGCACAGCTGGAAAAGCACCTCCTTTTGCCCATAGACAAATAAACCAAAATACAAACAAAATCAGCTAAAGAAGAGTTTCCATCTCACATACAGTAAAAGATGGAGGCAGCACCCTGAGCTCTGGGAGAATGAGATGTCTGCTCTTTAGGGGCTAATTTGAGTTCCTGTGCATCTATGAGCTCTATTTGTTGATAGTGGCAGACACCCAGTTTTTGATGCTCATAAAACTATGGCAGTCAGAATGGAAAAGTTGCATTAGCTCATCACTCTACATTCAGGTCCAAGGAAGGATGGCTCACTATTGTAGTCACTCCCAACCTTTGTCATTGTTGCTTAGAAATGTCTCCAGGGTCAGACACACAGAGAACCCATCATTTTCTCCAGTTCCCTGGGCAAATATTGAGGTGTTGATGAAAAAAATAAAAAGCATTTTAGAATTGGAGCCACACAAACTACCTAATTACATCCATTCACCTAGATTGCTATCAGTGTTTTCCACAAGAAGAAAACAATTTAGTGTATAGAAACTCTATGTCTGGCGGAAAGTTGCCATCAGGGAACAAATCACTGATTTTTTCCAGTTCCTTGTATTTCAACTTTGGTGGTGAGTTTTTCTTTAGCTTTAGGGGGAAAAGACAAACTTTCATGGGATTTCCTAAGCCTGCATTATCAGAAATGAGTGTTACTCAAAGCTGTTTTTGTTAATGAAAAGAAAGTAACTTCCTAAACACTTATTTTGAGACTGACTTCTCTCATTTGGGGGTGGGGGGTGGGGAGTAAATGTGAAGCATTCCCAAGTTCTTTCTTAAACTGCTATAGAGCTCTAAGAATAAAGATTCTAAAGCCAAGGTTTTAATTTTATGGTTTGCTTTAAGTCTATATTGATAAACTTCCTAGTCTCTGGAAAGTTTGGTTCCTACATTTTGTAGTTAATAAAGGGGAATTGTTCTAAACTGAAGTAGAGTAAACTTAACATTATTATTTATTATTGCTCAACTAGTGGATAATATATTTGCTTCAGAGATCTCTTACTCCCTATGCTTCATATGTGTATGTGAATGAGAGAGAGAGGGAAAGAGAGAGAGAGTGAGTAGACCAACAGACAGAGACAGTTGGGCTTGTTGGCTTGTTCTTTAAGAGTTTGATAGCTTATGCAGGAGTTAACTTGAAAACACTCAAAGCAAATGCAAAGTGCTGAAAGAATAGTATATTATTTGGATATTTGAATTTAACTGTTTATCTCCATTTCAATTAAGGCAAGTTGACTTAGTTTACTAGCATTTATGCCAGTAACAGAATTAGTAAGGGCTCATTCACAATAAGTAACTCTGAGAATACTTTTTTTTTTAAAGAAATCAAGATGAGCTTTAATCAACTATTAAGAAACTGAGTGTAAATGCTGAGTTAAACTTAGTTGAGTTTAATTAGATTATAAAAGTTGATTGGGAATTCATCCAGAATGTGCTCATCAAAAAAAAAAAAAAGAAAGAAAGAAAAGAAAAAACAAAACAGTGTTATATGAAAGTAGAGGAAAGATAAAGAATTATGGGGAAGAAAATTAATTCTAAACCTCTTGAACTGGAAAAGAAATGACTAAAAATAGAATTCCTGAAGATAAAAAGATTTGTTTTATTAAGAGAGTCCAATGCCATTATGTCTGTCACTGCATGTTCTTTTCAGACATATGTGCTTTTCCGCACTAACAAACTACTAAGGATAATGGGAATAAAAATTCCTGAAAAATACAAAACAACAAAAGATACTGTATCATTGAAAATTGCCCTAAAAAATTTCCCTTCTTAAACATTCAATTTGCTGAAATAATTTTTAATGATGGTGAATATACCAAAATGTAGTCTCATGAAGGAATTAAATATTATAATGTAAATTAAACAAATTCATTTTAGAAAAAGTAATAGAACTATGTAAACTTAGTATTACTCAGAATAATTTAGACAATATGATGAAAAGTTAATATCACCAGTATCTTTAGTAATGTGTTCTCCTAAACTCTTTATTGGCAAATAAACTCTAAGCTCTTAAGTGGATGGATATCTCTCCTCAAAAGAAGATTATAGACATGGTTAGGCTCAATAAGTGTCTATGAAGCTAATAAATATGACTGAATTCAAGTAGATCTAAGATTGCTCATTGTTTGATTTATATTTTTCCTGATTGTCTTTGTTAGTTTTGCTTAATTTAAATAGTAACTGATCAAATGATAGCAATTGTATATATTTACAAGCGAGTGTGCAAATAAGTACTTTCAAATGTCTTTTGATAAATGACATCTATATTGTTTAGAAACTTCGTTTAAAAAGCAAAGAAGTTGGGCTGGCGAGGTGGCACTAGAGGTTAGGTGTCTGCCTTGCAAGTGCTAGCCAAGGAAGGACCACGATTCAATCCCTGGGAATCCCATATGGTCCCCCCAAGCCAGGGGCAATTCCTGAGTGCTTAGCCAGGAGTAACCCCTGAGCATCAAACGGGTGTGACCCAAAAAAACAAAAAGAAGGAAGGAAGAAAGGAAGGAAGGAAGGAAGGACAAAAGAAAGAGGGAAAGAAAGAAAGACAGAAAGAAAGAAGGAAAGAAAGAAAGACAGAAAGAAAGAAAAAAAGAAAGAAGAAAGACAGAAAGAAAGAAGGAAGAAAGAAAGAAAGAAAGAAAGAGAGAAAAAGAAAGAAAGAAAGAAAGAAAGAAAGAAAGAAAGAAAGAAAGAAAGAAAGAAAGAAAGAAAGAAGAAAGCTTAATTTGTTCATGAAATAAAAATTCTTCCAGTGGTAGAACAGATCCAGCTTCTCAAACAATATACAAAATCTCACTTTTGCTCTCCCCATCTCTCTTTACTCTATATTTCAATTTCACTACTATCTGTGTTGTTTTCATTCTTAGACAAATATGATTGCAAAGAAGGAACCAGTCAGCATTCCCCTTTCTCCCAGTTGGAGCAATGTTTCTTTTATAGTAAGAGCTGGATTCTTGTTTTCCCTAGCTATGATTCATCCAATGTAAGATTACCATGGTGTGGTAATGGTATAGAATATACTACAGGTATATTCATTTCCTGTGGCTGCTATAACATATTAGCACAAACCAATAGATCTAAAATATGACAGATGCCTTCTTTCTCATTTCTGGAGGCCAGTGATTTGAAACACCATGGTATCTTCAGTGGTTTCTTCAGAGTGCTGTGTTCTCTCCAGAAGATTTAAGTGTAATTATTTCCTGTATCTTGGTTTCTAGTTAACTTTAACACTTATTGACTTGTGGCAGCATCACCCCATTTCTCTGCTATGAGCACCCTTGCCTCCTTATTTTATCTATGGGATTTTGTCAGCTTCAAATCTCTATTTGCCTCATTTTATAAGGACACACATGATTGTATTTAGGGTTCATCGGGATAATCCAGGATGATCTCATCTCAAGATCTTTAGCTTAATTATAGCTACAAAGAACGTGTTTCCAAATATGGTCATAGTCACAAATTTCTGGGTTTCATATGCAAACATATTTTTAAGGGGAGGTTGACCATTTGACCTATTACAGCTGTGCCAAAGATATGGTTCAGCAGGAGAGCACTTCCTTTGCATATGTGAGACCTGGCATGAGGGTGAAAAAAAAATCCACTGTACTACATCTGATAAAAGTTCATCAATCTTCTTGGCAAAAAAAAAATCTATAAGGACCAAGTCACAGAATTTGGCAGGTCCTAAGTAAAATACTGTTACTATGGTTAATTTTGTGTTCAGAGGAAGTCAAGGAACATGAGGTTGAAACAAACTGCACATATACATCTACAGAACTATTAATGAACGTAACCATTGATGAAAGTAATAAAGGCCAGAGAGATAGTTCAAAGGTTTAGGCACTTGCATTTATCTAATCTCCAAGCACAGAGTGCCAGGCACCAATAGACTCCCGAACCCCACTTAAGGAAAATTAATTATATAAAAGTAGATATATTCAAATATTTAGGATGTAAAGAGTTTTGAAAGCCTGTTAACTTTATTTTAAATATAATTTTTTTTTTGTTTTTGGGTCACACCCGGCAATGCTCAGGGTTACTCCTGGCATTACACTCAGAAAACAGCAGGTCGGGGGTGGGGGGGGCATATGGGATGCCAGGACTCGAATCACTGTCCTTCTGCATGCAAGGCAAATGCCTTACTGCTGTGCTGTCTCTCCAGCCCCCATTTTAAGTATAATTTAATTGTGAATTTTGACTTTTTATTTGAATAGTGATAATGTTTGACAACTGACTCACAGAATTCCTGAAAGTGTACCAAGTGAATCAGACAAGCTATATGAGTCAATTCTAACACATGAGGACAAAATTTATGGATTGATCAAGAGTCATGGTGCCTAAAGCTAAAGCCAGGAATATCAAATCTTATGAATAGAAAATAGACTTAGGGTTCCTTCAGAGCAAGTTTGGAGAAGACATATGGTAGAAATACAAAAACAGCTAGGTTATTTCATTGTTTAAATGTATTTTAATGATATCAGATTCAGGAACTTTTTTCTGCAAAGTTCAAAATAGTTAAAGGTAGAACCATTGTGCCTCTTCATGGATCTGCAAAGCATTCTCTCCACCTAGGGAAATTATCTATTTTCACATAGGTCATGAAATTTGTTTTTAAGCCCCTAATATGAATCCCAAGGAAATCCACTTCAGACAATGTGACATAAACCAAATATTCATTTATATTGCCAACTAGTATTCCATTTTAAGGCTGCAACGAATTGTATCATTTAATTCACTGATGTGCACTCAGGCGTCTTTTTGGCTATTATGAGTGATACTGCTCTGGCAATTTGTGCAAGTTTTTAAGTGACATGGTTTTATTTCTCTTCAACCAACAGTTTTGGAACCAGAGAGAGAGTACAGGGTTTTAAGATGCTTGCTTTGCATCCACCCCATCAACTTTAGTTTAATGCCCAGAAGAACATATCATGCCCCTCAAGCACCACCAAGATTACTCCTGAGCACAGAGCCAAGAACTGCCTCTGGGCTTAGGTTAGTATAACCTAGACACCCCCCAAAATAAGTTTTAAAAAATCTTATTATTTGAGCAAGAGCAATAGTATGAGTAGAGTGCTTTTCCTGTATGAAGTCAATCTGGGTTTAATCCCCAGACTTGCCAGTACTCCAAGAACTGCCAAGAGTGAATGAATGCCTAGCCAGGAATAAACCCTGAGCACTGCTTGGTGTGATGGCCTTTCCCAATAAAGGATTTTTATAAGTAATAGTCTTTTAAGCTAAACATTTTAGAAGGATTTCTTATTTTCCACATCTTTTGAGAACTGTCATTTAGGAATTAAATAAAAATGACATATATATATATATATAGATATAGATATAGAATTTCAGACCTCTTAAACATTGGATTCTTAATCCAACCCCTTAAAACTGGCAAAGCCCAAAAGATAAGTCCTGCTTACCAATTCCAGAAACAAGGACGGTACTGTTTACCAGAGGAGTAATTGATTTGGGGACCATAGATCATTGTACTTGTGTGATTAAATTCCCTCTGAGGGAATATACAGACATCTTAGTCTCTCTTGCAATAAGTTCAAATATTTGTCCATTTCTGTGTACTTTCAAAGACTCTTCATGTGCAAAGCATAATTAATTTAAAAAAATCATACTCTCTGACCTATAAATCCATTTTAGGTTTTGTGGAAAATTGTAGAAAAGGGGGACTTTTTAAGTTTCCATGATACAGAGTTTCATTTTTCTTTCTTGCATGACCTGGGGGGGGAGTTCCTCTGTGTGTCCAGTAGATCTGCAAAGGAAAAAAAAAACACATTACTTTATATAACAACTTACTTCCAAGAAATTCAGAGTGTCTCGAACAGTGTTCCACTCATAGCCCTGAGGGAGTTGGCATAAAAGTGCATAAGAAATAAATTCTCTTAAAATTTACACTCTCTAGTTAGCCATTACTGAGCTAAAATAGAACTAGAAAACTCTTGACCAAACAATTTACTATATTTTGAGTGAGAAACCTTAAAAACAGGATTTTGACAAACTTTCCCCCATAACTATTCTACTCACTGATGACCTTTTACTGGGGCAAATATTTTCCTTTTCCTTTCCCTTTCAAATCTACTAGTATTTAATGAGGTTTACTCATTTACTCATAATAAAGTGCCTTGGTTTACCTACACCTTGAAACAGACAGCGCTACTTTCCGTCTAACCCTATTGATGAGGCCCAGCCATGAACCCCTCAAGAATTTTGGGTCTAGGCACCAGGAGAGATAGTATAGCAGATAGAGTTCTTGCTTCACACACGACCAACTGGGGTCCAACCCCCAGCATTCCATATCATCCCCCTGAGGATGCCAGTGATTCCCAAA
>PVKC010024748.1:0-16757 GCA_004027635.1 Crocidura indochinensis | reverse complement strand
CCAGTAGCCAGGGCCAGAGCTGGTAAGGAGGCAACCAGCCACCCCAAAGCAGCTCTTGGGGGTGCCAAGAGGAGAAGACTGGGAGGTCTCCAAGATGGGTCGCTTGGAAGTGGGGGAGGAAGGCTTCTGCGGCAAGTGGACCGATGCCTCTGCTACACGCTTTGGGGGGGACCCAGCCCTGGCACGTCCACCCGGGGCCCGACCGACGCGCGCAGCCCGCCCAGGCACCCTTTAGGGGGGCGGGGTCCACTCCGTCGCCAATGCTAGGGATGGGGGTGTCCCCGCCGTGGCCTTACCCAGAAGGCCTCCGGCTCGCCCGGAGGCTCCCGCCACCCCTTTTGCCCACCTGCCTTGCCTCGTTGGGCCCCGATCGCTAGCTAGCCCGGGCACACACCTGAAGGTCCCGCTGTCTTCGCGCTCCAGCGGCGGGGCCGCCATGCGATGCCTGCTGTGGGACATAGCGAGAGGAGACTGCGAGGCGAGGTGGCGCGGGCACAAGAGCGACGCGTGGCGTGGCGTGGCGTGGCGTGGCGTGGCGGCGTCCTCGTTCCCCCGGACTGACCGACAGTCAGGGCCCGGAGAAAGAGCGCCCTAGTGCCGCCGCCGCCGCCGCCGCCTCGACCCTTGCTCCCTTTCCCTTCCCAGTCTGCGTCCCTCTCCCGAAGGCGACGGGAGGAGGGCGGAGCCTCGGTGCTGCAGCGCAGGCCCCGCCCCTGACACGCCCCCGGGTCTGAACACGCCCCCTCTTCTTGGACCCGGGCCCTCTTCCCGGCCCGGCTAGGTTAAATGAAATGTGGGGGCCGGAGCGGTGGCGCTAGAGCTAAGGCGTCTGCCTTGCAAGCGCTAGATTAGGACGCACCGAGGTTTGATCCCCACGGCCTCCCATAGGGTCCTTCCAAATCAGGTGCGATTTCTGAGCACATAGCCAGGAGTTAGGAACCCTTGAGTGTCACCGACTGTGGGCCCCCTCAAAAATAAACAAAACAAATTAAATGTGACATCCGTGGTTCCTGACAATCTGGGAAAGCGGTGTGGGAGCAGTAAGGCTCCGTTGAAGCCTAGAATTCAACCTTCTTCCTTTTTTTTATTTATTCCCCTCTCTTTTTTCTTTTTGGTGGCATTTTAGGGGTGTTGGAGTAGAACTAGGGGGCCTGCGTCCATTGAGATTTCCAGATTCAGATGTGATCCTCTAGGCTAGAATCTTAGTGGGGCACCCAAGTTTGAGCCTCACGGCCCTGATGCACTGAAGACTGCTGTGGTAGAGTTCATTCCAGGGATCCCCTCCACTTAAAAGGGGCTCGCTGGAATGACAGCAGAAACCTCCTCTCCCGCTCGCTCCCTGGACTCCATTGTCCTCTGGGCTCCTCTGGTCGCCAGGGCAATGTTGGTCTGGCAGGTCCCCCCCACGCTGGCGCCCTCGGTGTGGGCTGAAACTATGCTGTGCACCCTATTCTCACTAGAAAGCTCTTTCTGCGCACTTAGGTTGCTTCGTAATGGCGTTTCCAGGATGCAGTACCTTTGGGGAGCACACCACGACTGTACCTGACTGTGTCTCTTCTTCTCTAGGGGTGCTAGCCACTTGCAGAGTTGTCTCTCTGTGGCTTTTTGTGGTCTAGGAATTTTGCTTTGCGGGATACTGTTTGCACAAGAGACATACATAATAGCACTCTGTTTTTGCTTTCAGTCCAAAACACTTGAAAGTGTGTGTGTGGGGCAGGAAAAAATGGTCAGATTCTAATCAGATTGATTTGTATTCAAGGCTTTAGTAAGCACCACTCTCCCTTCTCCTTACCGTTCTACATGCGTGTAAATTACTCAGTATTCACGATATTACACTTTAATATTTTATTGTAAATACCACACATAGCCGCTTTTTCAAAATACACTGAGCACATAATTCTTGTAAAGCAAAATTTCTCTCGGATTTGTTGCTAAAATTTATTTCCCGCACAATTTTTTTAAAACAAGTCAACACTTTAATGAGCTTTTTGTTTTAATTTTTTATTTTCCTTTGGTTGGGGGTAAGGGGAGGCAAACCGTTGATGCCTAGGTCTTAATCCTGGGTTTGTTCTTGGGTTGAACCCTGGCCATATGTGGCAAGGCAAGCACATTACTATCTATACTATCAGTCAAGGCCCTTTAAGTAGTTCTTAAAAGATTGCATAATTGGGGGCCAGAGAGATAGCATGGAGGTAATGTATTTGTCTTTGCGTGCAGAAGACAGTGGTTCGAGTCCCGGCATTCCATATGGTTCCCCGAGCCTGCCATGAGCGATTTCTGAGCATAGAGCCAGGAGTAACCCCTGAGCGCTGCCAGGTGTGACCCAAAACCCAAAATAAATAAAATAAAATAAAATAAAAAAGATTGCATAATTGGGATAATAATGAAATACAAAATGTAGGTGAGACCCTATTTCAGGGGGATGTTACCTGTGAGCCTCAGAGAGATCCCCTATGTCATAATTTATAGTTAATTACATGTAAATGTGGCATTGTTTTTTTCATTAGGGTTACATGCAATTATTTTATAAATTTATATTTGATTCTAATAAATTGGCTTTTAAGCAAAGGAAATGCTCAAAAAGAACTGCATACCCTATACATATTTGGGGGCACATCTGGTGATCATGGATTACTCCTGACTCTGTGCTCAGAAATCACTCCTCGAGGTGCTCAGGAGACCATATGGGATGCCCGGATCAAACCCAAGACAGCCACATAAGAGCAAACACCTTACCCACTGTACTATTTTTCCAGCCCCCAAAGAATACATTTTTGTTGTCAAACATGACATGATGTATTAGAGAGAGCATTTTCTTTGGTCTTAGAAGACCTGGCACTGATATGAGAGACTAATGTCAGATTCTAAATTGCTTCATATTTCAGAGAATTATGCTTCTCAAAAACTTAGCAAACTGCTATCAGACCTAACTCTCATCAAAGACTTTGCTGATATTTAAAAATAATTGCCTTTCTGTGCCTATTTAGTGCCATAGACTGTAATACCAATAGACTTTTAGTATATCATTTTACACAGTTAATATATAATTCATTAGCTGGGACACCGGGGAGGCAGTGATGTGAATTGTACACTGGTCAACTGTCTGGTGGCACAATGCTTTGTATTTTTCTCAGGAAAAATTATATTTAGGATAAAACGAGCTTTGTGCCTGAAGTATGGGTTTGCTCTCTGAGGGTTCTGGGAAATGATGCTTTTGACACCGTATTAATATGTTTGCTGCTGCTACTAAGAGCTTTGTCAAACAAGTTGGAGATGGAGGGAGATTAGTTCCTGTTCCAAGCCTAAGCGAGGCTGACAAATACCAGCCTCTTAGTCTTGTGGTGAAAAAGAAGCGATGCTTTCTGTTTCCAAGATATAAATTTACCTCAACACCTTTTACGCTGAAAGATATTCTTATAGGAGACAGAGAAATTTCAGCTGGTAAGTTTTCTTTTCATTTTTTAGCTACTAAGTTTTAATGTGTTTAGGAATGGCGTCATTTAGCTACACCATTGATAATCTAAACATAGGCTGTGCATGCTAATGTTTATACTTTTTATACATCTCATTGAGAAGAGAACGAGTACAGTAGTAATATAATGAAGATGAACAATGCTTAAATTGCTTATATATTATCGATCCTCATTGGTCAAATAATTTTTAAACATACTTAGCAGATTTATCCTAGTTCAATAATTTTATAATTGTTAATAAAATTAACTGATATAAGAAATGTCTTGGAGTCGGGCGGTGGCGCTGGAGGCAAGGTGCCTGCGCTAACCTAGGACGGACCACGGATCGATCCCCCGGTTCCCCATATGGTCCCCCGAGCCTGCCAGGAGCGACTTCTGAGCGAATAGCCAGGAGTAGCCCCTGAGCGTCGTCGGGTGTGGCCCAAAAACCAAAAAAAAAAAAAAAGTCTTAACTCATCAAATGAGACTATTGTCCAGTCTTCCTTATTTCAGCGTCAAATGAGATGAGAGTAATTTTTTTGCATTTCATTAATAATTCAAGATTACAGTTGGAAAACTAAAATATATTTTGTAGTCTAGAATAGGAAGTAAATAGACATTATGATCCATTCTTTAAAAGATTCATTCTAAAAAGTGTTTTTATAAACACTTGTATTTTTGTATTTTTTACTTTCATGTTATTTAAAAAATTATTTATTTATTTGTTAATTTATTGTTTTAGGGCTACACCCAGTAGTGCTCAGGGCTTAATTTTGTCTCTGAACTCAGGGGTCCCACCTACTAGACTTTGGAAGCTATACAGGGTGCTGAGAATCCAACCCCAGTCTGTCAAGTAAACACTTGTTTTTGTTTTCCCCCCAATTACCCAACAGATTTTGTTACTTAGAAGTTGTTGGCTGAATTTGAATTCATTTTAAAGATTTTGGATAATTTTTGTTTCGTTTGTTTTTGGGCCACACCTGTTGAAGCTCTGGGGTTACTCCTGGTTCTGCACTCAGAAATCGCTCCTGGCATGCTCAGAAGACCATATGGGGTGTCAAAGATCAAAACCAGAACTGTCTTGGGTCCGTCAGGTGCAAAGCAAATGCCCTACTGCTCGGGCCCTTTGTTTCTTTTTTGTTGTCAAATTAATTGAATTTTTGCTTTTCATCTTAGTTTGGGTAATGGACATGGTAAATTAACACACAATCAAGATGACCTATATTGGGAGCCAGAGCAATAGTGCAAAGGGTTGGGCATTGCCTGGCAGGTGGGCTACCTGGGTTCAACCTCCAGCATCCTGTATGATTCCCAGCCTGCCATGAGTTATCTTTGAGTGCAGAGTCAGGAATAACCCCTGATTGCTGCTGGGTGTGGCTCCAAAAAAACAAACACAAAACAAACAAAAAAAGATGATCTATATTAGTTGCATTCAAGACAATGAAAAAATAATTTTTCTTAAAGGCATTTCATCTTATCAACTACTGAATTATGAAGATGAATCAGATGTTTCTCTCTATGGAAGGCGTGGCAACCATATTGTGAATGATGTTGGTATTAATGTTACTGGGTCAGATTCCATTGCAGTAAAAGCATCATTTGGTGTAGTAACAAAACATGAAGTAGAAGTGTCAACATTACTCAAGGAAATTACTACACGGTTAGTATAACAATTCTTCATCTACTTATCTTTTCATCAGATATTATAATTATATGTATTTTATTACCTAGAGTGTCCTAAACATTGAGGTAATATTTATGGCATAACAAGATTGGCTTGTTTTAAATACAAATTAGTAATGTACCTAAGCTTTGGATGGCATAGATGTTCAAAATCATTTGGAATTTTTAATAGTTCCTTAAAATGTTTTTGGATCTGCACACTTTTGCTAAGTTCCTTAAGAAAAAGAACATAGGAATCTGCTACAACAAATGCTCTCAGAGAATCTATGATAGATTCCTAGAATCAGATTTTAAAACAGTAGAACGGAGAACATCATTCAATTCCATTGAGTATATTTTCTCTGATTTGTATTAGGCTTGACTTGATAGCTTTAAAAGTGGATTTTGAATAAGTAATGATGAGCATAAAAAATGTACTTGAGTGTGTGTAAGTGGGTGTTTCAGATTCTTGTGTATATTCTATTTCAGAAAAATTAATTTTGACCACAGTCTGATACGTCAATCAAGAGGCAGCAGAAAGGCAGTGCTGTGTGTAGTCATGGAAAGTATTCGAACCACACGGCAGTGCTCGCTATCTGTGCATGCTGGGATTCGTGGAGAAGCCATGAGGGTATTGAACCTTATTCATTATGTTGTTTTCACTATAGTTCTGCAGTGGAATTTTTTTTTCAAGTATTCAGGATCAATGAGATTGATATAGTTTGTCAAGTGTTTAGATTATGGAGCTGTACTCATATACAATAATTTCTAGAGTAATTATTTTAATTTTAGAGTATTATTACAATTCCAAAAATATTTGGGTTCTACATAGTTCTAAACAATAATCCTTGTGAAATAATGTGCACACTGAAGTCCTTTCTGTTGTTATTTAAATGCTATTTTAAGAAGAGAAATGAAGTTTTTATGTTAAATTTCTTTTGGGGTATTACACCCAACAGCACTCAGGGGCTACTCCTGACTACGCTCAGAAATCACTCCTGGCAGGCTCAGGGGACCATATGGGATGCCGGGATTCAAACCACCAACCTTCTGCATGCAAGGCAAATGCCCTACCTCCATGCTATCTCTCTGGTTCTTACGTTAAATTTTTTTTTTTTTTTTTTTTTTGGTTTTTGGGTCACACCCGGCAGTGCTCAGGGGTTACTCCTGGCTCCATGCTCAGAAATTGCTCCTGGCAGGCTCGGGGGACCATATGGGGCACCGGGATTCGAACCGATGACCTTTTGCATGAAAGGCAAACGCCTTACCTCCATGCTATCTCCCGGGCCCCCTTACGTTAAATTTTTAATTAAATATTTTATCTTTACTTTTAAAGTTATAGCTACTTATATATTAAACTAAATTTTAAAATAGGGGCCCCGGGAGATAGCATGGAGGTAAGACGTTTGCCTTTCATGCAAAAAGGTCATCGGTTCGAATCCTGGTGCCCCATATGGTCCCCCGTGCCTGCCAGGAGCAATTTCTGAGCATGGAGCCAGGAGTAACCCCTGAACACTGCCGGGTGTGACCCAAAAACCAAAAAAAAAAAAAAAGTTTAAATTTTAAAATAATATTGCCAATGACCAAATAAACTCCATTCAATGTTAAATCTTTTTTCCAAAAATCTTGAGGGGCCAGGGTATAGCTCAGTATTAAAGTATGTATATGGAACCTACCTTTAAGCCTTGGCCTTTCCCACTAAAAAAGATCTTGCAGGCTCTTTGTATATAATTTTAATTCAACTGTGATATTATCTATCAGTGTCATTCAGTGACACATCACAATGACTGCTTGGTTTTATTAAAATCAATAGTTATATAGGTTTTAATCATTTTCTTTTCAACTCTTAGCAAATAAAGATTCAGTCCACTATATTCACATACACACCACTTTCTCTTTAGTAGTATTATTTGGGGGGCATAAATGGAAACGTTTACTTAATTTTTGCAAATTACTTTGGAAAATAAGTTGTTGATTGCTCTGGAACACTGCTGAATTCTCTGGAAGGTTTTGAAACAGAAGACAGGGTAGGATGGAAAAAAAATGTTGGCCTTTAAACTCAATTGGTTTCTAAGAATTACAGTTGAAAGAAAAAGGCACAGCGGTAAGGCATTTGCATTTGCCTTGCACACAGCCAACACAGGATGGACGCTGTTCAAATCCGGGGATCCCATATGGTCCCCTGATCCTGCTAGGAGCAACTTCTGAGCGCAGAGGCAGGAATAACTCCTGAGTGCTGCTGGGCGTGGCCCAAAAAACAAACAAAAAAAAAAAAAAAAGAAAGAAAAAAGCTTTTCTGCCTAAATTACCTGTGTGGTAACACTAATTGTCTAATACAAAATAAGGGAAAGGGGTGGGTTATCAATTCTAACAAAGTTCATGAATTCCTATTGAACCACATGAACTTGTGCTGTGAACAATTTAGGTATGATAGTTGTTTCTGAAGATATTTTTTGTATGGGTATCCTTACATGTTAAATTCCTTAATGGTGTTGTTTATTTTTTTTTAAATATAGTTTCATTTTATGGATGAACAGAATCCCAAGGGAAGGGACAAAGCTATTGTCTTTCCAGCACATACAACTATAGCTTACAGTGTTTTTGAACTCTTCATTTATTTGGACGGTGCCTTTGGTGAGTGCAAGAAAAAGTAAAATGATTTTAGAAGAGTGATGCTTTCATTTCTATCCACCTTATGTGTGATAAAGTTACTGTTTCTATATACCAAATGAATGCTTTTCTGTTTCTTGTTTAAGCTGTGGGCTCTTCAGCACCCACAAGAACCTAAATCAGTGCTTTTCAAATAGTGAGGCGCGCTCCGCAAAGGGGGATGCCTTTGACCTCGGCAAACACTGTCATAACAAGCTAAGCTCCGTGTTTATGTCTCTGTATGTCTCTGGAGCGGAGAGTTGCTGTGTCCTGCTTCAAACCTCTCTTCGAAAAGTTATGCATTGCAAAACGTGCTCATTGTAGTCATCCAGATATCACCTCTGATTTAAACATCAGCTCAAATTACTTTCTATATTTTTGTTTTGCAGGTTAAAGTTTTTTTTTTTTTTTTTTAATGAAGATACTATTTACAGTCGCACAGGGGCGCAAAAAAAGTTTTCTTCTTACTAGTGGGGCATGACAGGAAATAATTGAGAAGCACCGACCTAAATGAATCTAGCAAGTATTCCTTGATTCAGCTGGGGGAGCTAAACCCTTGGAATAGGTAGTTCCTGGTAGTGGCAAACAGAGGATGGGTGTAGACAGTAAGCTTGAAGCTGTCGGGAGCCTAAATTAAGGTATCCAGATACAGCCAGTTCTCATTTACCCAGCTAGCAACTCTTCCTTAAAAGGTAATGTTTGTGGCTGAAGAGATAGTATAGCAGGTAGCTGCTCACTTACCTTGCAAATAAAGCTGACCCAGGTTCAATTCTCAGCATCCCTATGTGCTGTAGGCGACTTCTGTCCTACAGTATCAGTGGGATTTTCAATGAATCCACTGCAGGGAGAGTGGGTTGCATAGGCGGCGAAATATGAAATATGAAATAATGAAACCACACAAAATATATTGTATGGGACTCACGTCTTCAATAGACATAAGACCAATTTACTCTTCCATGTTGGTAATATATATACTCAATCATCCCAGTTTCAGGTATGAAAGGCATTTCTGAGCTGACAAAAGGCAGGAGTCTTAGGAGGGACACAATGATAGCAGGCCCTAAAATATACATATCAAAAACTATCCAATACAAGTGAAAAGAATCCTGAGCTAAAACGGAGGAAGTAACATAAGGAAAGGGGTTTGCATTTTAGCTTGAGCACAACAGGCAGTAATTCCCGAGTACAGAGCCAGGCGTAACACCTGAGCACCACAGGATGTTATCCTCCTAAAACAAAAATCAAATAACTCCCTGGGCCAGAGTTGAATTTACCTTTTAGTGTAGTTGCAGCTGTGACTTAACTGCTAACAAATATAGTCCTCGAGCACCACCAGGTGTGCCCCTCCCCAAACCAAACAGTAATGGTTATAATGATAACTTTAAGAGTAAAATACCTCTTAACACTATATCCTGTAGCCTTAAAATAGTATCTGAAGTGGCCTTAACTTTAGAGTTGATCATTTTAGATCTTTAAGATCAGGCCGCCAGATTACTGAAGTCTAGGATAGCCCCAGACTTGGTAAGAGAGCCTGTTAACCACGGGAGTTAATAAATATTTTTAGAGTTTTTGGTTTGTTTTTGTAGTTATTGGGGAGGAGGACAAAATTACATGCTAACTAAATTCTGTCTGAAACACATTAGGTGTACGTTTTCATAATTATATTTAAATAGAAGTGAGAACTGACATAAATGTATATTACATTTGAAATTCAGCTCTAATAGCTGAACATTTTATTATATGGGTATATTTAGATGTGTACTATATAAACATATTAAATGGAAATACAGTCTATTATTAACATCTAGTTAAATAAAGGCTTATTTACACAAAGAATACTATGAAACCACTATTAACAGATGAGGAAGCACTATGGATCCTGAAATGGAATAACTTTAAAGAAATATATATGTATATATATGCAAATTGTCCCAAATAATTTTATATATACACACTACTTTATGTTTATAAAGCAGAGTATGGAGCTTATAAAATGTACAGAACATTTCTGGAATTAGACATAAGAACCATAGCTATCTTTGGAGTGAAGAACTAAGGTTGGTGTCAGGGTTGAACAACCAGCGACTAATTTTTCACTGTGTTTTCTTTCTCTACTCTTAAATTTTGTGCCATGTGAATGTTTTTTTTTGTTTGTTTGTTTGTTTGCTTTTTTTGGTCACACCCGGCAGTGTTCAGGAGTTACTCCTGACTCTGTGCTCAGAAATTGCTCCTGGCAGGCCCGGGACCATATGGAATGCCGGGATTCAAACCATCATCCTACTGCATGCAAGGCAAATGCCCTACCATCATGGAATCTCTCCCACCCACCATGTGAATGTCATCTTTTCTGAAATATGTGAAATTTAACTTTAACAAATGTAACAAATGACATGTATCAAAATTCCATCTGCAACCAAAACTTCCTGTGAGCTTGCTAAGTAATAACATTTTCTGATTTTTTGTAGACATTTGTGTCACTTCAGTGTCAAAAGGAGGATTTGAAAGGGAAGAAACAGCAACATTTGCATTCCTGTACAGATTGAGAAATATACTTTTTGAAAGAAGTATGTCCACTGAAGAGTAATTCAAATGTCTTTTTGTGGATTAACATATGTGGCATATATTTAATAATCTTGTTTCTTAAGGAAGACTTTTCATGTAAAAGCTAAATCCTTTCATTGGTCAATGATTCACATATTTAGAAATAGTTTGGTTATTAATGCTTTATTTTTGTTTCTAATGTATGTCTTCTATTTTTGCCCTTTTAGATAGAAGGGTGATGGATGCCATTTCTCGTTCACAACTTTACTTAGATGATCTTTTCTCCGACTATTATGACAAATCTCTCAGCATGACCGATATTTCACTCAAGGAAGGGACTCACATCCGAGTCAATTTACTTAATCACAACATTCCAAAAGGACCTTGCATACTCTGTGGAATGGGAAACTTGAAAAGAGAGACAGTGTATGGGTGCTTTCAGTGCTCTGTGGATGGACAAAAGTATGTGAGACTTCATGCTGTTCCTTGTTTTGATGTTTGGCACAAAAGAATGAAATAAATAGGAAAAATGAATACACCTTGCTGATGATGTAGACGTTACTATGCTGTCTCCTTTCCAAAATTATCTGGGTTCACTTTGATGAATTACACTAATTTGTAGAGGGAAAGAAAATTTATAGCATGCATAAAGTGAAAGTGGTAATACTATCTGCTGCATAAATTGTCATGATTGATGTCATTTATGTTAAGGCTTAAATATAAAATTTAGAATATATTACAGACTAATTTATATAATCATCCATAATTTTTGTAGTGCCAACGGTCAAACCTAAATTCTTATGCAAGGCAATGCACTACTACTAAGCTATATTCCAGGCCTTATATTCTTTATAAAATTTGCCATATAGGAGCAAGAGAGATTGTACAGTGGTTAGTGAACCTGTTTTGGTGTGGCTGGCTTGGGTTTGATCTCCTCAGTATGGAATGTAAGCCGTGCCAAGAGTAATACTTGAGTACAAAGCCAGGAGTAAACCCTGAGCACCACTGGGTGAGGAGGCCAAATCAAAAACTCACTTAAGGAGTTTTTGGGGTGGGGAGATTTAATCTATCATTTTAAATAACTTCATGCATAGAATTTTCTAAATGGGAACTTTATTTTAAATTTACTTTTTTTCTTTTCTTGGTTTTTGACCCACATCCAGAAGTGCTCAGGGTTTACTCTTAGTTCTGTGCTCAGAAATCACTCCTGGCAGGTTTGGGGACTATATAGGATGCTGAGGATTGAACCTGGCTAGGTCCCAGTTGGCTGCACGCAAGGCAAATAAATGCCCTACCATTGTACTAAACTCTAGCCCCTAATATTTAATTTATTTTTAACTCAGTATTATTTTTTTATTTTTATTTTTTTGGTTTTTGGGTCACACCTGGCAGCGCTCAGGGGTCGCTCCTGGCCCCAGGCTCAGAAATCACTCCTGGCATGCTCGGGGGGGGGGGGGGGGGCCATATGGGATGCTGGGATTTGAACCAATGACCTCCAGCATGAAAGGCAAATGCCTTACCTCTATGCTATCTCTCCAACCCAATTTAACTCAGTATTTAAAGATAGCAAGAGTGCACTGTGGTAAATTTGTGATGGCTTAACTGTTGACCTTGGTTTGATAAAATGAGGAAAATGTATTAATAATTCAGTGTAATCCTAAATGTTTAATAGCAGTATCAGATTAAAAGCATATTGAACTCAGTTTAGTGTTCAGTATGTATAGCTAATAGGATAGGGTAACTAAAAGAAATGGGGTGATCATCTTGCAGTTTACATAAGCTCACAAGTTTTCTCTTTTTAATTTAAAGCATTATGACTTACAAAGTTATTCATAGTTAAATTTTAGACATACAGTGTTTCAGCACCAATCCCACCACCAATGTCAACTTCCCTCCACCAATGTTCCCAGAGTTCATTCATACCACCATCGTCCAATCACAGCCTTTCATCAAACAAGCACCTTTTTAAGTTTGGTTATTAATGTTTGGGTCTCATGATTTATTTTTGTTGACTCTGTGAATAGGATAGTTAGTTCAGCTTTTATTCACTCCATCAATGTGCCTGAGTTCCCTTGTCCCTCATTATTTCATATGTCTTTCTCCTCTTCCATTCAATTTCTTTTCTTCTCCTCCTCACTATACTCTGGGACCACAAACTAGACAACCACAATTAGACCACTGCATTCCTTCATGTAGTTATTCTAAATACTACATATAGGTGATATCAACCTGTATTTATCCTTTTTCTGGCTTACTTCAGAAAAAAAATATGTTAGAACATTTAACATTTCATTGTGAGATATCTTATCTACTCTTAAAGATATCTTCTAATATTTTTTATACAAATTCTTTAATCTAAATTAATTTTCTATACCCCCCTAAAATAATTGAAAAATATGTTAAAATTCTAGAACTTAAAAATGTATTATAGCACTCATTATAAGGCATGTGCCTAAGAAGGTATAAGATAATCATGTAAAAATATACAAAATAATCTATGTAGAATAAATAGAATTTAATTATTAAAATGTGAGTAAAATTTCGTAGTAAATCTCTATACTCAGATATATGGAGTATGCTTATGCTTGTACTTACACTTTGCTTATACTCAGTATGCTTATATTTGTATATATATATATGTCTATATATAAATACACATAGAAAATTATTACATAGCTTTTTGGTGGTGCAAGGAATTGAACCCAGATCTTCATTTAAGGCAGTCATTTAAGGCACGTGCTTTATGTCTGAGCCAGATCCAAATAATTTTTTATAAAGACATTTAAACATTCTTTGAGGTCCAGAGGAATAGTACAGGTGGTAAGTTACTATTTTAAATATAGTAAATCTAGTTAGAATCTGCACCATCATGTGCGGTCCCTGAACACTATTGCCAAGAATCACTCCTGAGTAATCAGGAATAGTTGCTAAGTACCACTGTATGTGGCAGCATCCACTTAGATAAATAAAAGTACTTTAAATAGGGGTCAGAGCAGCGGCGCAAGTAAGGCACCTGCCTTGTGCGCAGTAGCCTAGGACGAACTGTTGTTCGATCCCCCAGCATCCCATATGGTCCCTCGAGACAGGAGCTATTTCTGAGCTCATAGCCAGGAGTAACCCCCTGGTGTGGCCGAAAAAACAAAACAAAACAAAACAAAACAAAAAGTACTTTGAATACAGACAGTGGGACATGAAAGTTAGAACTATAAAAAAGGGCAGTGGTGCTAGAGGTAAGGTGCCTGCCTTCCCTGCGCTAGCCTAGGACGGACCGTGGTTCGATCCCCCGTGTCCCATATGGCCCCCCAAGCCAGGAGCGACTTCTGAGCGCATAGCCAGGAGTAACCCCTGAGCATCACCAGGTGTGGCCCAAAAACAAAAACAAAATAAAAACCTATAAAAAATTGTATGTCTATACATAATAGTATACTATACATTTGGCAAAATAATTAAAATGAAAATCCTAATATAAAAGCTCTAATATTAAAAAAAACTCTAATATTTTCTTATGTGGATCTAATGAGGGTAGTGTGTATACCAAAATAATGATAAATTATCAATTTAGTTTACTTCAACTGAGGTTTTTCTAAGGGAGGATGAAAGATGAATATTGACAAGCAAGTTTAAAATCAGTATAGGAATAAAAATATATTTTGAAGAAAAAAGATAGTAAGGTTTTTGTGACATATCAAACTGTGCTATGCATATGTGATACTCACTAATCTGGAGGATTTTGCATTACCACTGAACAAATTAATAGGATTTAAAAAGGTTACAAGATGAATAATAATATTGTTTTGAAGAGAACAATTTGAGATTGGAGATGTGGCTCAGCAGCAATACACAGGCTTTGCATGTATGATGCCTTGAGTGTGTTCTCCAGTATCCTTCCCCAATAGTTTCAGAAAATGAATAAAGCTCTTTGAAGAGGGGAGGGGTTTGGGCCATATCTGGCAATACTTAGGGGCTATTCCTAGCTTTGTGTTCAGGAGTGAGCCCTGGCAGTACTCAGAAGTTCATGTCGTGTGCTAGGGATATTAGAACTGGGACTGGCAGGATGCAAAGCAAATGTCTTATATTTCTCTGCCCCTGAAAACTTGTTTTAAACTTGAATGATTGATTGAGAAGAGGTTTGGGCACATGTAGCAGTGTTCAGGACTTACTCCTGATTCTGTTGTATTCAGGGATCACTCAACTATTTAAGTGCAACATTTTTTTTTGCCTGATTATACTTTTCTATATAAGAATAAATAGGCAACATCCCCTAAAATATAACCTTTTGTTGTGACTGGTATGATCTTCTGTAGCACCTCCTAGGTTATATTCTCAAGTTTGTTCTTGACACAAAATTGCCATGGTAATGTACACCCTTATTTGATTTGTATCGTCATTTGATTTCCCAATTATCCCTATACATAAAATAAATACCACATATTTACAAAAAAAAATCAACAGCATACAGTTAGTAATATTCATTCATCATTAATAACAAGAACATTGTGAAATGAAGTGACATAGGAAAGAAGATCTAAACAATGAGAACTGGAAACTATCATATCAAAATGGTGTGAAGCCAGTGAGATAGCTCAAAGGGATTTTCAATTTCTAGTTCAATTCTCAGCATCACATACTACCCACTACCCCACTCTCAGTACTGCCAGTGTAGCCTGGGTGGTCACCATTAATACCCAGGCCCCAGAAATAGCACTGCATGCCTGACAGGCTTTACATTACAGGTTGAGTATCGAGGGCTCCCAAGCACTGCTGGGGAGGTTTCCTCTTACCCTCATCTACTCCACTATGGTAGATATTTTTTTATTGTTTGGTTTTTGGGTCATACCTGGTGGTGCTCAGGGCTTACTTCTCCTGGATCTATGTATGGGGAATACTACTGGCAGGGTTCAGGGAACCACATGTGGGGTCAGGAATTAAACCCAGGTCAGCCTTGGAAAGCCGGTGCCTTACCTGCTGTATTATTTCTCTAGCCCAGGGATAGTATATATTTTACTAGAAAGACTAAAAAACAGGAAAAAAGTGACACATCAATAGTAATATCTGAGGGAATACAAGACTGTGCAAAACAGATTATTTTGCCTGCAAGAAGATCAGAGGCACAAAGCCTTTGGTGAAATACCTTTAAACATTTCTTATTAAAACAAATCCCAAGGTCAAAAAATTGCACAGAAAAGAAATTATGTTTCAGCTCTCATATACCAGCATGCATACCAGAGGAAGAGTACTTTCTTTCGAAGGAAGTTTTTAGCCCTATAATATTGACATCCTGCTTTCTGTGAAACCCATGAAACACGCAAACACTCAAAATGCTAATTTCTGTGTCCCTGCTAAATGTTTTTCAAGCATGTTTAAAACATATATTTTAAATGGATATTTACAGACATAGATACTACTAAGGTTTGGACTGGGAATTAAGGAAGAAAACTCCTCACTGAGCCAGGGGGGTCAACTTCATTGTGCTGCAATTCCTGTTCACAGAATAAAGCAATATGCAATACAATCAAACCTCTCCTCAAAGTTCAATTTGCAAAACAGCCTCCCATTTATTGTACTAAAATCATACATTTTCATGAGGGTATCAAAATATATTCTCGTAGGGGAAAATGCAACTTCATGTGTGTCTATATATAAATATATAACAACTAAATATGCATAAGGTACAGTAAGAGAATATAATGAAAATGCTACAATTCATCATGTTGATATATATTGTATTCCTTGGAAGAAATGAAACCATCACCATTATGGTCGTTCTTCTTAAAAATATCTTCTAAGACTGCATTCTGGTATGACTTGTCGCGTGGCTTCTCATCTTTTTCAAATTCCTTTTCCAAATAATGATTTATCTGGAAAACCAAAGTAATATTTCTTTAATATAAAGGCATCACAATAAACTTCCATTGACTCTGAAGAATCTTTATATAAAAATAATTTTGCTTATCTGGGGCTGGTGGGAGAGAGCACAAAGAGCTGTAGCACATGCCTGGCACGCAGAAGAGAGAGACTTTGATGTCCTGCACTGTGAAGTTTGTTTCTGAGCATGCCAGCAATGGTCCTCGTCCTGGTGGTCCTCAGCAAGACTGGGCATTCTCACTAAGTGTCAGACCTGCACAACTAGCCTAGCATTGCTGTGAGTGGCCCCTGTCCCCCTTGAGAACTGGTTAGGGGGTCCCTCTCCAAAAAAGAAAAAAAAACACCCTCAATATGAGACTGAAATTGTTTAAAAGCCATGAGATGTTAAACTTTTTTTAATAACTGAATTTGGTTGAAATTAAATGTTTTCCAAGAAACTACACTGTTCACCTTGCCAAAGGAATCAATCTCAGAGATTTATACTTTTGAACAAAATTCAATATGGGCATGGGCATGTGTATAATAATGCCTAAATTTTATGGTTGAGTCAATAAAACTCAACCACAGCCTTTTTTTTTTTTTTTTTTT
>PVKC010024747.1:0-16760 GCA_004027635.1 Crocidura indochinensis | reverse complement strand
TTCCATTTGCTTGATTTTAGTGGTCCTAAGGCTTAGTCTACATATATTTTTCTTTAATGTGGTATATATATTAAGATATGTTATTAAGTGGCCTGAGAGATAGCACAGTGGTAGGGCATTTGCTTTGCACATGGCTGCCCAGGGCAAACCTGGGCTTATGGTCCCCATATAGTCCCCTGTGCCAGGAGCAATTTCCAAGTGCATAACCCCTGAGTGTCAATGGATGTGCTTCCCCGCCCCCAAATTTTATTGAGTGCTCATGTGATAATCCTAAAATAGCATATTTTCACTTTTTCATTCCAATCAATGGCATCTGCTACTAAAAAGTGACACTTCTGAAATAGTCAGAATATTCAGAGTTTTCTCTGAGTTGTGACTGTTTGGAAATGAAATGTCTCCTATTTTGGTGAACTCCAAGATTTATTTTACTTTTTCTCCTGATTAGTTTTTTTTTTTCCCTTTCTGTGGTTTTTGGGTCACACCCGGCAGCGCTCAGGGGCCACTCCTGGCTCCATGCTCAGAAATTGCTCCTGGCAGGCACGGGGGACCATATGGGGCACCAAGATTCGAACCGATGACCTTTTGCATGAAAGGCAAACGCCTTACCTCCATGCTATCTCTCACGCCCCTCTCCTGATTAGTTTTACTTTGCCCCACCTCATACAGTTCTCCCCTATATGTGTAGATTTATATCTAGTCAATATTCAATGATATTTTAATGTAACCTTAGGATGGAGGAGGGGTTGCTTGATACAAAAAATTGTGCATGCAGCAGATGTTATAGTGTTTGGGTGAAAGATATATCAAATAATAGGCTACTGGTACCATAAGTATTTGGGATGTTGCAAGATTTCTCTTTCTATCTGTGTGTGTACTGGCTATATGTTTTTTCTATGTCTTCTAATATATGTATTGTGTCCAATGACCCAAAAAGAAAAGAACAATTTACATGTATTTGTTTTAAGCTGTGGACTCAGACTTGGCCCTCCTAAGCTTTTTGACCACTGAGTTATTCTTTCTGATGCTATTCAGTCTCTAAACATCATAGATATTGAATTAAATAAAGGTCTGCTCTGATTAGAGGGAGAAAAGTACACCTAAAATTATAACAAAATTAGATTCTGTGTTAAATCATTTCTATTTGGAGTTTTAGTAAAATCTTAAGAAACACAAACATGAAACATCTTAGATTAAACAGGGATATCAATAATGATTATAAAACAGAAATAATTTGAGGGGAGTTTGGTAAAGAAGTAGAAGTCGTCAAAGGGGGGCCGGCAAGGTGGCGCTAGAGGTAAGGTGTCTGCCTTGCCAGTGCTAGCCTAGGACGTACTCAGTTCGATCCCCCGGCGTCCCATATGGTCCCCCAAGCCAGGAGCGACTTCTGAGTGTATAGCCAGGAGTAACCCCTGAGCGTCAATGGGTGTGCCCCCCCCCAAAAAAAAGTTGTCAAAGGAAAAAGATATAGGGTATTTCCAAATGGAGAAATCAGATGAAAATGGCACAAAGATATGAAAGTCTCTCTGGATCCAAATATAATCCAACTTTTTGAAATGATGGGAAAATTTTTCAGACCTGTAGACCAAAACTTAGTATCTCTCACCATATATAAGTGCCATGGAGAAAACTGAGAATAGCACCATCTGTGTGTCAGAAGTATGGCACTGATGGAATGAGACAGTAAAGGTCTAAAACCCTTTAGACCTTTGCTGTGTGTCACCCCATGACTGCGCAACAACCCTTCCTATCCCAGTGAAATCTAACACTAGGTTATAACCACACAGCCCCCAGAATACCACTATCACATTCTTACTCTCCCATAAAACTCATAGTTGCCTTAATGTCTTCTGTACAACAAGGGCCAGGCTCAAGCATGACTGCTTATTTTCTTACCCATGGCTACCATGCCTATGACTAAACTATCTTAATCCAGGAAGGCTCCACTAATGGCTTTCCAGAGAGCTTGAAAAACACCACCCAGAAATAGGGGACAGTGCAATCCACTGGGATAGATTTCTGTTGTTGTCATTAGAGTCAGGAGACAAGAAAGAATGGATCAAGTTATAGTGGTTCCAGAAGCTTTCTAATATTTCCAACATGGCCAAGTAACCTATCAGATTTTCTTGAAAAGTAGTTGTCAGATCAATTAAATGTCATCTAACATTTGCTTTCCCTTTCTGTATGCTTCATTTTTTCTTTTGCCTCAATTTCCTTTCCCTGGTATCCACTTGTCAATGAAATATCACTATGTGAACTTTGTCTTTGACTTAACATTCTAGGAAATGTTGTCAGTTTGATGTGTACTCAGTACATAGTAGGTGCTCACTTAATGTCCTATCTATATAGTTCCTATTGTTCCTCAGAGAATTTTTATGAGGCTCAATATGTGAAGACATAATTTGTGAGTTATTTTTATGGATAGCAATTATTCCATGCTAGTGTAAAACATCATTGCAAAATAATTGACATAACTGGGCTTGCCAAGGGGCTTTGTTTACACATGGTGGACAGACAGAATGGTTGTGACTCACTAGGAAGAAATGATTGATGTCACAGATTTTTACTGGCTGGGCTGCCTTGGGAAAATAGCTTCTCTTCTCTGAGCTACAGTTTCCTCTTTTGTAAAATGGGAATAACAATATCTAACACATTTCATTGCGATGAGATTCTAATAAAATTAGGAGACAAACTGGCTTTGTAAACTCTCAAATGCTATGGGACTAAAAGGGTTTATTATTTCGACCAAAAAGACTGCAGCTCAATAAATACTCATCAGATAAATGACATCTTGTGAAATATGAAATACTAATTCAAGCAGTGCTTAGAGTGTGGATGTATAGAAGACATGCATCTTAATGCTCAATTTATAACTATCCCTTGAAAATTTAAGAGACATTTTCTTTTTTTTAAGACACTTGCCCAGTTCCTACATGTGTACTTGCCCAGTTCCTAGATGTGCTCCCCTCTTCTCACTGCCCACACCCTGAAGATAGTTACAAATATGTTCAAAACAAGTCATGATGGAAGATCGGAAAAATCACTTTGCTTTAGGATCACCCCAGTTGCTCTGAAATAGGGACAAGAATATGTCTTGTTCTGCTGTGGGCAGCAGACGTGGGATAACAGAGCTGAGGATCTACTGGGGCCACCCTCTGTTCCTTTCATCACTGACTGATTTTTTTTCCTCACATGCAGCTACAGGACTTAAAGTCCTGAGTAATGGTCCTGGGCACAGTTGTTGATGGTTGAGTTTTAGGCATATAATTATAATGTTTTGACACCAATTCTACCATGTGTGTCATCTTTTCTCTATCAGTGTTCCCAAGTTCTAAGAGAAATTTTCTTATTTTTTTATTCTAGTTGACTCTATTAACCATTTCTTTTCTTGATGTATAAATGCAATTCAATAATAACTGCTTTTGAGAAGTGGAAAATATAATAGTTACTGATTTAGTTAACATATAATTGAGTAGGTAACTAACTCAGGGTCTTGTGTTTATTACATGTATTTGGTGTTTATATACTTTTTGCTTTAGTTATACAATTTATCATATTATATCCCCAGACACCTGATGAATTAGGCATCAATTTTCTAATTTCAGTTAAATTCACTATGAATTAGAGATGTTTGACATTGTGCTTCAAAAATCTAAATTAGTCTTGTACAACTAATATTAAAGCCAGGTATGTGTCATTCCAAGATGTGTATTTGTTTCTCTGTATTAGGCTAAAAGAATTGCCTTCCATGTTCTCTAAAAGTATTGTCATTCTTTTCAAACATTTTTACAATTGCTCAAACTCTAGTCTTCAAAATGTGCTTAAACACAACAAATGAGTTCCTAGAACTCTGAGGGTGACTACAAAACCAAAAGGACATGTTCATCATCCAAAAACAATACCTTTCAAGGTAAAAATGCAAGAACAAACATAATTTTATATTATTTGTCAATAGCCATTCTGTAAATATTCTACTTTGGATGATTGAAGTTGCCAACCTAACAATACTGATACAAAGTATCAGTAATAGTAAAAGATGGACCCAACAATTGGACACAAAAGATTCCAACATACCAACACCTCTTTGAATACGTGCTTGGCAGTAAGTACGAGATAAGAGAAAATGGGTCTCCTTGTCTTCCGATTTGTTTATATATTATATGCATATTATAGTTTATCTTAAAATCAAAAATATCTGATTAATAGAATGTTCTATGATTCACTTTCATATATAGTGTTAGTGTTTACCTGGAGAAAAGGTAAATGTATATATATACATATATGTAAGTGTATATATATAAATATATAAGGTAAATTGTATATATATAATATATAACATGCATAATATATATATTTGATTTTTGGACCACACCCTGTGATGCTCAGGGATTACTCCTGACTAAGCACTCAGAAATTGCTCCTGGCTCTGGGGTCCATATGGGATGCCAGGGATTGAACCAAGGTTCATCCTGGATCAGCCATGTGCAAGGCAAATGCCCTACCACTGTGCTATCACTCCACCCCCGGTAAATGTATATTAATAAAATCTAAAACCAATAGTAATATTTACAGGTATAATATTTTGTGGGAGATACAATGTGATAAATCTAAAATTGGAAAAATGTCCAACTTTTGACCTAGGTTGAAACCCACCATGGGAATTTATGCAATGATGCAAGAGCTAAGCAAGACTAATCATAGTGCCAGTTACAAAATTAGGCCAAGAAGTGAAGAAACTCCTACAAACAATTCTAACATAAAATAGGCAGTGTTTAACTTCCGTGTTTGTGGTAAACAGAAAAATGGCTTTGTGAAAATGTGCATGCCTTAATCCCTGGGGCCTATAAATATGCTACATGACATGACAAAAGGAAGTTACTTTGCAAAAAATTGAGACCTTAAAAGAGGGACATTATCCTGAATCATTGAAACAGATCCAAGATATTCCCCTCAAGTAGAAAGCTTTTTCTGAATGGAGCAGATAAATATGGCAGCTCTCAGATCAAAGGGTGTGCAAAATACACTCAAGTAAAGGTCAGATCTCTGGAATTTTAGGGCAATTATCAGCTGATAATACACAAGGACACAATACCCTATACTCTATAGTAGCAAGCTATATATATATGCCTGAATACACTTGGTAGAAAGTTTTCCTCAAGGATTTTTAGAGAAGCAACCAGGCCATTGACACTGACTTTCAGTTTATGAGGCCTAGATTTCTGACTCACAGAAATGTGAGATAGCATTCACATTGTCTTAAGTCACAAAAAATTTTGTACATTTTGTGGCAGCAATAAAAGTTTAACATAGTCAGGGGCCGGGCGGTGGCGCTGCAGGTAAGGTGCCTGCGCTAACCTAGGTTGGACCGCGGTTCGATTCCCCGGTTCCCCATATGGTACCCCATGCCTGCCAGGAGCGACTTCTGAGCGAGTAGCCAGGAGTAACCCCTGAGCGTCACCGGGTGTGGCCCAAAAACCAAAAAAAAAAAAAAAAAAAAAAGTTTAACATAGTCACTTAAAGCAGTATTTTATTATGGTTTTAAATTATCAAGATCAAAATCTTGTGATAACACAGAGTTATCATGATATGCTGCTAAATGAGAAAATATATATCTTACTATCAGGAATTCCTGTAGCCCTCACATTAACATATACTAATGGTGACCAATGGAAAAAATATATACAAAGAGTTAAATGAACAGAACTATGAGACAGGAATCTTCTCCTTAAGATTGCTAAATTTTGTTGCCTGGAGAATCCTGAAGAGATCTCTCTGGTGCAAATGTCCTCACTTTTTATTTCTTTTTAAATAATTGCTTTATTTAGGCACTGTGGCTTATCAATTTTTTCACGATACAGTTGTTTCTGGCATTTAATGTTCAACACCAATACCACCACTAGTGTAACATTCCCTTCACAGTTGTTCTCATTTTCCCACCTACTCCAAGGTTGCAGCCTGGCAGGAACACAATTATTTACTATATAATGCTTGTTACAACTAAATGGTAATGGAATTATCAAAATAACTTCAGTAACAAAAAATTTTTTTGAAATTGGAGTCATTAAATCATTGTCTGAAAGTCTACCAAGATGTTACTAGCTGAGCATTCTGTGTTGTTTCTTGTTTGTTGAGCTTAAGTAACTTCTGTGCTACTTTCACCTCTAAATTAGTGTGTTCCTACTAGGGTGCTGGTATTGAATTTGGTGGTGTCATGTGACCTCATATGCAGCTTCACTCTCCAGAATTTGTGGATCTGTGCCAAAGAGTTTACATGGCAGTGGGTGTGGGACTTAGGTGTAACTGCTTGGGCTTCCAAAAGAATGAGGGGTGAAGGAGCTTGCCCAGCCCACTCCAAGAAAAATCTCAGAGTTTTCAGCCCCTAAACTGACATACCTGGAGTTTTTTTTTTTTAATTTTTTTTTCAAGTTAATTGTCTCTGCAGAGATTAGTGGTGAAGCTAATCTAATACTGGACTATTAGTGTAGTGGCAACTATAGGGTGTGGGTACAGCTTCTAGTGCTTCAATGGGGCTGAAACTTGGCCCATCCCTCTCTTAAGGGCACTACAGAGTTTTCAACCATAACATCAACGTACCCATGTATTTTAATACTTGGATTGCATTTCTTCGAAGAATAGAATGAGTCTATGGATCTGGTTGATGAGCACCTGTGGGATGTATCTTATCTTTTCCAAAAGAGCTAACATACTCAGGAGCTGCATTTGTGTACCTGGAACTACCACCAAAAACAATGCAGTCTTCTCTATTCAAAAAAAAATTTTTTTGGTCTTTTCGGGCCACACCCGTTTGTTGCTCAGGGGTTACTCCTGGCTAAGCGCTCAGAAATTGCCCCTGGCGTGGGGGGACCATATGGGACGCCAGGAGATCGAACCGCAGTCCTTCCTTGGCTGGTGCTTACAAGTCAGACACCTTACCTCTAGTGCCACCTCGCCCACCCCCCATTTTTTTTGCTACAACCTAGAATAGCTCACAAACACTAAAAAATGTAATGTTTAGGAAAGGAAACAGGTAAAAGGGTATGGGGTGCATGGCTTGGGGAAGTTCTTTGTTTTGATCCTTAGTTGGGACTATTATACTGCCTGTTGATAATATAATATTTTTAATCTGGAATTTGTTCTTTATTGAATGAATGTAGGTGAATACACATGGACTACTCAGTAGTAGACATGACTCCATAGCCTTTCGACTCTCCAGATACTAGTACTATACAACTGATTGCCCTGAGCAGTCAGCTGTTTCAGAAAGGAAGAAATGAATTGTTTGCAACTGTATGTTCCTAAGGAAACAGAATAGATTTTAATTAAAGAGAAACTTCCATTTCAACCAAACTGTTGAATGATCATCTGTGCTCCCATCCCACCTGGGGCCTGTGATAAAGGCTGCAAAGCAGGGTACCTTGTGTTGCTTATTGTTGAAATTATATCTCAAAATGATATAGACAAATGTTGTTTATTGCTGTGGTCCAATGTTGGCTCCCTATAAAGGACTTCGGTTCACTCTTAGAGAATAGACTATGTCCTGAGACCATGATCAGCAAATCAATAATCATTAAATTCCCATGATTCAGCATGGGTTTCAGCCCTCAACTTAACTCATTAATTTCTTACTGCTGCATAAAAATAAGAGAGCCAGGGAAGTTTTGGTTAGAGTCACACAAGCTTTTGCCCTGTATCTCTCTCATGTATCTCTTAGACACCAATAAAGGGAGGTATCATGAAATCACATAATATAGGTTATCACTCAGTATAGTGGAGGGATCTGAACAAGAAAGGTTACAGCAGAGGGCTTTAGGTTTCAGAAGTATTACCATAAAAAATAATCACACTTTTTTTCTGGCTCTGGGAATAAAGAATAGTTTCCTGGGATATGGAGGAAGCCAAGGAAAAGAGAGGGGGAATTGACCACTAGCTACGTAGCAAAGCTAACAGATAAGAGCAGGTGATCAGTAGGCTATACTGGCAACTCTCAGGCTTTTCCCATTTCAAAGATGCCCTGTGCTTGGGAGTCAGGATTCTCAAACCTTTCTCCTCCATTGACATTGAGCCTTCACAACACCCAATTCTCATCTTTTATATGACTTATAGAAGGTCTCACTCCACCACCAGAAACACACAAACACACACTCATCTGCACACATATACGAGGACACACACATGCACAACACACACACATACACACACACCAACATCAACATTATTAAGGTCTGTTTCTATGAAAAGTGCCAAATATAGAAGATTGGAGAGAGAAGCTATGCCAGTAGCTGTCATAAGTAACCTGTTCCTGGGTCATCCTCCCCCAAAGATTCTCTTCATGAAGAACTTAAGGACCCAGCATCAGAAAGAGGAAAGAAGAGAAGCCAGCACCTGAAGAAACCTTTTTCCAGACAGAAGGATTGAAATGTCAAAGCTTTGTTTTTGTTTCACTCTCTAAAGTCATCATTTTATGTTGTTATATGTGTATTTGTGATTGAGTGTCTAAGATACGCATTAATTTCTAATAAGCAGGTCTTTCTTAGACCTAACATAAATGCAAATGTATAGAGAGTCATGATATTAACATACTATTTTCTTAATAGCATGTTCAGAGCCAAGCTTGGTTCTTCCTCTTGGCTTCATCCCTGCTGCTCCACTGACAGCTGTCAGGTGACAGAAGAAGCATCTAGATAGTCAAGGAAAGTAAGAACCCCTCCCCACCTCCAGAAAAACAGATAATATCTCTATGGAAATATTTTCATCCATATAAGAGCAGAGTTTCCAGACACACAAAAGGTAGAGGAAGAAGAAAGAGAAAGCAACAGGAGTGAGAAAGTGATAGGAAAATAGGACAATTTAGACCAACCATAAAGAAGCCAAGGGACCAACTAGGCAAGGTCACAGCTATCAAGTTGAGAAAACTAGGCTGGAACAATAATATAGTGTGCTGGGTTCTTGCCTTGCATGCCATTGACCTGGGATCAATCTTAGCACCCTATATGAACCCCAAAGCCCCACCAAAATAATTCCTTAGTGCAGAGCCAGAGGTGTGTGATCCAAATACCAAAAAGAAACAAGATAAAGAAGAACCCAAATTGCCAAATAAAAAAAGCCATTTTGAGGAAATTCAAAAGAAATACTACAAAAACTTTAGAAGGAAACACAGAGATGAAGAGATGATGGAGACAAAGAAGAATCACTGCCTGGGCGTTTTCCTCAGAGAGTAGTTTATTTCAGTACATAGTGCCGCTATAGTTGATAAAGTGCACACAGAAATTTGAAATCCTTGCTAAAAATAACACAGCACAGATGGGACATGAATCAAGTGCCTCAAATTCAATGCCCACATGCTGGGTCAGTTCAAAAAGCTGCCTAACAATATTTTGGCAAATAAAAACAAAATTGGAACCAGGATGAGCCTTAATCACTATTGTGTAAGAGGGGAAGCATATCTTATGAATCCTACTGCTGGGCCAGTGAGATAGCATGGAGATAGGGTGTTTGCCTTGCATGCAGAAGGATGATAATTCGAATCTCGGCATCCCTTATGGTCCTGGGGCCTGCCAGGAGCGATTTCTAAGCTTAGAGTCAGGAGTAACCCCCGAGCGCTATAGAATGGGACCCAAAAACAACAAAAGAATCTTACTCCTCTGCTCAATTTCCCACTCAGGCCTTGAAACCACATGGCTTGTCACAAAATAGATGCAAAAGAATCTTTTTTTTTTTTTTGGTTTTTTTTTTGGGGGGGGGTCACACCCGGCAGTGCTCAGGGGTTACTCATGGCTCCATGCTCAGAAATTGCTCCTGGCAGGCACGGGGGACCATATGGGGCACCGGGATTCGAACCGATGACCTTTTGCATGAAAGGCAAATGCCTTACCTCCATGCTATCTCCCGGGCCCCCAAAAGAATCTTCTTAAGATGGAGCAAAAAGAGGAAAAATATGGCACTTCCCTTCAAAGCCCATGGTGTGCTCTGAACAGGAGCATAACAAGAAGCATTTCTTCTCTGTTTTGCCCAAACCCTAATGAGAAAGCCTCACAAGTGAGCAGGGGGATACAGAATTCTTTTTTTTTTAATTTTTTATTTTGAAATATGAGAGCAAAGATGTAAAGAAAGAAGACAAGGTAAAGTTACAGTGGAAGGACGATCACCCATAAACAGATTTCACATAAGTCCCCTTGCTGATATCTTAACATTGAGCTTTTAGCCAAAGAATATTAACAAAAACAAAACAGAATTCTTATTTTAACTTACAGCTGAGCTGTGAAGTGCTTTTCACTCATCTTGACAAATAGTGCTGGTCACCATGGTTTTTCCAGGCTAAGGTTCTAAACCTAGTGAGTTAATTAGTCTAAGCTGAGGTTCCCCCTTGCTTGCTTCTGCAAGATCATAAAGCTATGTCAGCTCCTTCATTTTATGGGGCCTTACTACGATCTGGCAGTTACCTAAAATACACAGAAGCTCCTTAGAATATATTTGCTGCTGTCAAATATTAGTTGACTGTATATCTGGGGGCATATGTCTGGAAATTCTGTTCTAACCCACTGGTCTGAGGCTCTGTCTTTGTACCAGTACCATGCTGTTTTGATCACTATGGCTTTATAGTATAGCTTCAGTTTAGGTAGAGAGATGCCACCAGCTTCTTGTTTTTTAGTATGTGTTTGGCTATCCTGGGTCTTTTGTGGTTCCAGATGAATTTTACGATTGATTGCTCTAAGTCTTTAAAGAATGATGTCTGAATTTGGATGGGGATTGCATTAAATCTATATAGGAGTTTGAACTATCTAGTCCCGCCTCCCATTTAGAGGGAGAAGTAATGGAAGTACCAAGACCAAACAGTTAAAAGATCACTAAGTAGTAAACTAGACACAGAGGGGACCACTCATTCTAGCAGCCCTTTGGGGTGAGAGTGGAGGATATGGGAAGCAGGATGGGAACGGAGGTGGAGGGAGGACAATTTGGTGATGGGAATTCCCCTGATTCAATGTTAAAATGTACCTGGAATATTACTGTGAACAATATGTAAGCCACTATGATTAAAATAAAAATTATATTAAAAATAAAATTAAAAAATATATTTAAAAAAAAGAATATATTTGCTGCTGTCATCTTAAACTTCCAAGAGAAATGAAGACTTAGGTTTTAAATTAGCTGCCCAGTTGGCCCAGTAGTCACCAAAATGTCCCTTCTATCTTGCTCTCAGAAAAATAAAGTTCTCATGAGTATCTTTTTACATGACAGATTCTCATGAGTACCAAAATAAGAAACTTTATTCTACACACCTTTCTCCAAAGTAAGTCCTTTTTTCTAATCCTTTTTCATTTTAAGTGCTTTGTAATTCTCTCATTACCTTAACTTGTATATTTATCATATGTGTCTTATACCTACAAAAAATGATATAGTTTGGGGGGATTTTGTGGGGGGCAGTGGATTCTCCTAGCAGTATTCAGGACTTATTCTGGTTTTGTGTCTAGAGAACAAATCATCAAGTTAGTACTCATGGGACCATGTGTAATAAACCATGTAACCAAGGATAGAATCAAAGACAGTGGTGTGCAAGGCAATTGCTTACTGAATTTATTCGAGTATACCGAGGAAATTTTTCTACCTAAAAAAGAAATCAAAGTTTGGGTGCGCATTATAAATGAGGGTTGGGGTGGGTGGCCGTGGCAGCCTGTCCAATGAGGGCGCAGGTGAATTGTGAGTTCGCACTGCGCCTTTTCCGGGTTGCAGCAAGGGCAAAGGAAAAAAAAAAAAAAAACTCAAGAAACCTGGCCTATCTCTGACATCCTGGGTTCAAACATCATGGGAAGACAGACCAAAAGAAAGATCATCAAGAGTGTTTTGAAGACAGGCATCAGCAATCAAATGGATGGCACAGAAGACGACCTGCTGTGGAATTCAGACTCAGAAGAAAGCCAAGAAACTAGAGAAACAAATGAAAGTTCCTGCCAATTGGGACACTGATGCAAAATTAACTCGAGCAGAATGGGAACAACTCTTTAGTGTATCTGTTGATGACTCTGACTTTGAAGCATTTTAAATAAATATTGTTACCAGTAATTTTATTTCGGTATTGTGTTTATGCCAGTTACGTTGTCAATAAATGACTTTTTATCATGGCCACACGTGTTCAACAACATTTTTTGTTAATTACAATGCTTGGTGTGAAACAAAATTTTATACCAATTTTTAATCGAAAATCAGGGGTGTGCGTTATACTCGAATAAATACGGTATGGGAGGTCACACCCTGTAACACTTAGGGATAACTCCTGGCTATGCGTTCAGAAATCATTCCTGTTCCGGGGGACAGTATGGGACGCTGAGGATCGAACCCAATTCTGTCCTGGGTCAACTGTATGCAAGCAAATGCCCTACCACTGTGCTATTGCTCTGGCCTCAAGGCAATTACTTTCATCCATGAACTATCTAAATTCAGGTACACAGTTTGTGTGTGTATGTATATATATACTATTTTATTTAAACATTGGTTTACAAAGTTGCTCATAATACAGTGGTTAGCATCAATGTTCCAACACCAATACCATCACCAATGTAACATTCCTTCCATTGTTGCTCCCAGTTTCCCACCCATCCCTAAGTCTGCCCTCTAGGCAGGCACAAAATAATTTACCTTACATTGCTTGTTGCAACTAAAGGTAATGAAATTAACAGGTTCAAACTCACTTCAAGTAAATTAAATTTTGTGAAAATTGTTATATCTCACAATGGGATCATTAAGTCGTTGCCTGAAAGTTTACTAAGCTGTTATTGAGAAGTTTTGGTTACCTTTGTTAAGCATAGGTGACTTTTATGCTATTTCCACATATAATTTGGTGCATTCCTACTATACTTTTAGTAAGAAAAACTTGAAAGTGTCACATGACCACATATGCAGCTACATGCTCCAGAAATTCCAGGATCTGTGGAGCTGAGATGATGAATTGACATGGTGGAGGCTATGAAACATGTGGCTAATGGAGCTTACAGAAGTATACAGGGGCAAGGGAGGCTATCTGTCTTCACTCTGAGAAGACCCAAAATTTCAAGCTCCAAACTGGGATTCTTGGAGCTTTTGTGATTTTGTTCTACAGAAATCAATGGTAAAACAGTGAAGTTGGGTCATTGGTGTGGAAGCAATTGTATACTGCAGGGATAGCTGCCAAGGTTTTGGAAGGATGAGGAGCTGGCCTGCACCCTTCCTAAGAGTTCCCTAGAACTTTCAGCTGTGAGACCAGTGTACCCATGAATTTTCATGGTATAGCTTGCAGTTCTTTCAAGCATAAAATAAGTCATTGGAGCTGTCTAGTGAGCAACATGGCAGTGGTTGTTAAGATGAGGGTGAAATATAGTTTTTATTAAAGTACAATTAATGTAAAATTATGTGGAATTTCAGAAGCTTATCTTTTTTTCACCTCTAACTATACAAATGTCACAACCTACATTAAAAAAATCTCCTATATGTGTGTTATAAAAACAATAAGTAAGGGGGAAACAAATGGCCAAAGGGACAGAAATTGGATATTTTGTTTATAGAATTACTAGGCTAACTGTGAGAGGGTGTAGTTTGGGACATTGATAGAGGGGAGGACATCTCTGTTGTAGGATGTATGCATGAAAAGTATCAGTATGATATAATAAAGTATCTCAACAAAAAAGAAAAAGACAACCAAAAAATCATGTTCTTGGGTTCTTTCACTACTTTTAGGGTGATTGGGGGCATGAATAGAGGAGTATAGGAGTGAACTCAGATCAATCCCATAATCCTTTCAGAAATTTAATTGAAAAGTGACCTTTTCAATTATTTGAATACTCAAGGTTGTTCCCTTTTTAACAGTTATGAAAAATTCATTCAGAACAATTACACTATAATCAAATCCAGTATAAGAACTTTCCTCTTCTCTGGCCTTCAGTTTTTTTTGTTTTTTGTTTTTTGTTTTTTTTACCAAGTGCATGATTACAGTGAGTGGTGGGCATGTGCTGTGCCTATGTCACTTTGCACCAGGCAAAGGGCTTAGTCACATAATTTTTACAGTGATGTAAATCACATACAGCCTCACAGTCTAGAGGACACATTGAGCCCTTATGTCCCTTAAGCTCTGTTAGTCTTTCTTTTATGGATAACATGAGTTTTAAGACATAGGGATTTTTGTTGCTTGCTGTAGTTCTCAGCACAGAGATTAAGAATCCTTGGGAGGCAGAGTAGTAGGTACAATGAGTAGGGTGCTTGTATTGTTTTGTATGTGATCGGTCCAGATATGACCCCTACAGCCTGGCAGAAGTAATTCCTAATTGCAGAGCTAGAAGTAACTCCTGAACACAAGTGAATGTAGACCAAAAACAAATGAACAATAAATAAATAAAATAAGAGTCCTGCTTTCACAGTAATTGTAGCAACATGTAACAGTCCTTGAAAAGATCTACTGTAAGGAGATGAAGTCCATAATTGCTATGCTGCAACTATTATCCTATGGAAAAGTCACTGTTGATTCTATTTAATTAAAAACAGAGTCATGATCAAATCAGAGCTGGGATACACCTTCCGAGGAAGATACGTGGATGGGTGAATTGTTAAAAGTATTGATTTACTGTTCAGAAGCACAATACTACAACAATTTCACTAACTTGGAGTCATAAAGTAGAATATTGACAATGTTGATTTTTGCATTTTCCAGAACAGAGGTATATTTATTGATGGCTTTCAAAGATTAGGACCCCACACTCAGTGTGAGTCATATGGGGAGAGGAGAAAAATAATGCTTTATGTTGTCTGAGTCAAAGAACATATCTTAAACTAATACACTCAATCACCTTACACTGATACCATGCTCACCAAGAAGACCACTGATGATGGGCACGAGCACCACCTCTCTCCAAAACAGCAGCCACTAATACAGTCAGCAGGAAAAGCTTACAAGTGCACAATAGTCTATTTCAATGCTAACTCAGACAAGCTAGAACTAGATGTCTCAGGAGGTTCTTCACTGTATAGTTCCAGGAGAACCCTAGCCAACAGAGGAATTTTCAGGCAATGCAGAGAGCCAAGATGAAGCAGTAGCAGCACTGTCAGAAATTAGTTATGATTATGAATACAGATGTCTTAGGGGTTTCCACATATAACTCTTCTTGGCTCTTCATCCACCTACTTCTCTGTATGTCATGACCCCAGGCTCCCCACTGATGTTTGGCTGTATGTCCACAGAGGTAGTGAATTCACAAAGGCCATGTCTACATCATCCTGCAATGCAACACTCCAAATGCAGCACATGGGAGACAGATTGAGCCAAAGACATAGAATTTCATAAATAGAGAAAAAAGTTCATTTCCAGTGTTATGAAAATATAGAGAAAAATCTTACTCTGGAGAGACAGTATTATGTATAAGGCACTTGCTCTGCTTGTGACTGACTAGTTTAAGCTCTAGCACCACAATGGTTTCTGAGCCCCACCAGGAATAAACCCTGAGAACTTACAGGTGTAACCCCAAAACAAACAACAACAAAAAACCATGCCTTATTAATATACATAAATAGTAGATATTTTAAAACAATTATAAAATAGATTTTAGGACTATCCTTGAAATAAATCCATTATCCAATATCTGTCTATTTCTTTCTGACTGACTTCACTTACATGATATCCTCGGGTTTCATCCACATTGCTCAAAATTACACAATTTGTCTTCCTTAGTGCTGCATAGTATTCTATCATAGAGATGCACCACAATTTCTTGATCCATTCATCTGTTGTTGGACATTTGGGTTGTTTCCATATCTTGGATATTATACTACTAAGTGTAGCAATTAAATAGATGTGCATATATCCTTTGATTAAATTATTTATTTTTAATTTGGGGGATAGATGCCAAGTGTATTGCTAGATCATTTGGAAGTCCCATTCCCATCTTTTAAAGATGTTATGGGTGTGGTATTAGAACTATTCCATGAAAAACTATTAATAATAGTATGATAAATTAAGTTAAATTAAATTTAAAATGAAAAGTTGCAAGATAAATGACACCATTTTTATATGTTCTTTAAAAAAGTAATAAATTAATGAATAAGTAAAATTGACCCATTACTTATAGTGACTTGTGATGTATATAAGCAGATTACCAATTTTCAAAATAAATGGAAAAGACCATGATAATAGACTCATAAAGACTCCCAGTAAGGAGAAGTTGGAAATGCAGAGAGAAGAACCAGTCAACTTTGTACAAGAAATAAAACCTATTCTAAATTCATCTAAATGGGCTTATTTAAATAAGACTTGCTCTCAATCTCCTACAGAGGAGAAATTTGGACTTTGTTAACAAATCATCATGCCTGCATTTGTGGATGTAAGACTATTGTGGATTTGAGGAGGACTGGTGTGATTAGTTAACGACAGAGATTCCTGGAAAAATCTCATAGGTTCATATCCTGCTTCTGTCATTTTCCATTTGGATGAGCTCAATTTCTTTCCCAAGGGAAGTAATGAGTGAACAGGGCTTCAGTTATACTGGTGATATGGGAGCATAGTATAGATAAACTTCCAAATACAGACTCAACAACACTGAAAATATAATATCTTTCTTCTTGTTGATGTTGTGTATGATGTTGATAGATTTACGGATGTTAAACCATCCTTGCATTTCTGGAATGAACCCTACTTGGTCGTAGTGTATGATCTTCTTGATGATGCATTGGATCCTATTTGCCAGGATTTTGTTGAAGATCTTTGCATCGGCATTCATCAGGGATATTGGTCTGTAATTTTCTTTTTTGGC
>PVKC010024746.1:5467-16857 GCA_004027635.1 Crocidura indochinensis | reverse complement strand
TCTCTTCTTTCTTTCTTATTTTAATCATTCTATATTATCTAGTCTGAGTACATCTTTTTCTTTATTTTCTTTCTTCCTTCCTTTCTTATTTCTTCTCTTTCTTTCTTTCTTTCTTTCTTTCTTTCTTTCTTTCTTTCTTTCTTTCTTTCTTTCTTTCTTTCTTTCTTCTTCTTTCTATTTTAATTATTAACGTTTTTACTTTGGGGCCATATCTGGTGATGTTTAAGGGTTATT
The DNA here is from genome assembly GCA_004027635.1 of Crocidura indochinensis. Classification (NCBI taxonomy): domain Eukaryota; kingdom Metazoa; phylum Chordata; class Mammalia; order Eulipotyphla; family Soricidae; genus Crocidura; species Crocidura indochinensis. Next base: position 16,623 of record PVKC010024746.1, on the reverse strand, counting down.
CCTGGCTTTGCATTCAGGAATTATTCCTGACAGTGCTGAGGGACCATGTGAAATGCTGAAATTGATATGCTAAGTGCAAAGAAGAAGTACTATTTGCTGTGCCCAAGTCCCGGAGTTATAATAATTTTTAAGATAAAATGATTTTAACAGAATAAACATTTTGGATTTTCTTGTCTTTTTGTCATCTTTTTCTCTCTTCATTTTCCATTAATATGTGGCAAAGGAATTAAGAAATTTCACTGCTATGAATTATAATAATAAAACAGTATACTTATTTAAAATATATCATACTTTAATTTTGAAATGCAAAAGTCCCTATGCTATTTGCAAAGTGAATAAGACTTTAACTTAGTATATAATTTTGAGGGGGATGGATAGTTGATGGTGATTGCTTCTGTTCTAAAAAGTTGATGAGCATTCCACATACATGATTTTTTAATTTATGAGTGTCATATTTTTGGCTTTTTAATATTTCTTACATTTTAGAAATGATGGCCTATCACAGAAAATTTCAAGAAAATCTAATTAACCTGGATTTACATTGGCAATATCTTCAGACAAAGAGAAAGGCTCATAAAAAATGTATGCTGATTAAATTTCCTGTTGTATATTTTTCAAAACACAGCAAGTAGAAAATTAATCTAACAGAAATCTAACAGAATATCAGTCTGAGCTTAAAGTAAGAATGCTTGATTATATTAGTTGACCTGTGAAGATGTGTGTCTCACACAAAAAAGCAATACAAGTCTTTGTGTTCATTGCTATAATTAATAATATTTAATATTTCAGTTCTAGTTTGGCCAGTGTATTTAATATTTCTGTACCAGTTACACTAATATATTATCTGAAATGTTATTTCATATGCATGACTTGATTCTCTTTAAATTAACATTTTTCCCAATGTTATATAACAGTCTAAGTTTTATTGTTCAAATTATCTTACTTTCATCCCTTCTTGGCCTTTTGGCTAAGGTCTAGTGCAGTATCAAATTGTCTTATTTTGTCCCAGTATATTTAAGTACTAAGTCATGATTCATAATTTACTTTAAAAGTTTATTGCCGTATAAAAAATCAAGATAATAAATGAGTATATAAATAATATTTTACAATAAAGAATTACTAGTGAGACTATACATATTACTATAATTTTACATATTTTGAGGTGTTATTTAGATTATGAGTCATTTACCTTTTAATTCAACTACCTTGTAGATAATCTTTACTTTTCTCTTTTCGCCACATCTAAGCTTCCTACTGGTTTGTTTTATATGATTTGTTTTCATGCTGACATATTTTCTTTAAGGATTGTAATTTTAATTCAGATCACTTGAAGAATCTGCTAGTTTTAAAATGGAATGTTTAGGGGCCAGGGAGATAGTGTAGCAGGTAAAGCTCCAAGATTAAATATTCATTTCATCCCTCATCAATGTTAATAGCATGACCAAAGTTGGACAAAGTTGTAACCTCCTATTTGACACTAAACCAAATGTTTCCTATGATTAACTCATTGGCAAAACTCAATAGCACAGGAAAGAAAAACTCATTCTGTGATAAGGTAAACTTTCATTGTTTAAACTGTATTGCTTTCACTTAATATGTATCTATAAACCTATTTTGAGGTTAAGCATGTCCAATTAAAAATATTAGATTCAGGGGGCCAGAGAGATAGCATGGAGGCAAGGCATTTGCCTTGCATGCAGAAGGATGGTGGTTTGAATCCCGGCATCCCATATTGTCCTCTGAGCCTGCCAGGAGTGGTTTCTGAGCGTAGAACCAGGAATAACCCCTGAGTGCTGCAGGGTGTGACTCAAAAACCAAAATGAAAAAAAATAGATACAGGGGAAAGTTGAAAGTCAAAATTATTTTTCAAAATTCTCTCCCTAGCCAACAGTTCTTTAAATAGAACTATAAAAATTAAGAAGGTCTCACCTAATAAATGAAATATAAAATTTTAATAATGGGTTATACGTGGCTTACGTTTTTTTATTTCTTAATGTGTTAAATTTTTAAACTATCCAGATTGCCCCAGAAAATTTCCTTATTTCATTTTTAATGTGTATATTAATATAGGTTAGGAGGTTAGTCACACTAATCAGTGTTACAATATGCAAAAATGATGTTATATACAGCTTTGGAAAGTTGTCATTAAATATTCGAGTGCACAGAGAAGCAAATGCAATTTAATCAGGAACTTTGTTAATGACTTCAGTGATTTGCAATCAAATAAATTTCTTCTTGTCCATTGAATTCCACTCAGAATATATAAATTTAGATGAAAAAGAATAGATATGACCGTCTATAAATGTTCCATAGTTTTTGATTCCTTAGAAGCAAATGATTGTTTCTCAGAGTAAAAACATTTTACTAATGTGTCTTTTATTTTATTTTATTTTCAGTTTTTGGGCGACACCCGACTGTGCTCAGGGGTGACTCCTGGCTATCTGCTCAGAAATAGTCCCTGGCAGGCACGGGGACCATATGGGACGTCAGGATTTGAACCAACCACCAGGTCCTGGATGGGCTTCTTGCAAGGCAAATGCCCTGCGCTATCTCTCAGTCCCCACTAATGTGTCTTTTAAATCAAGTATGTAATAGTGGTAGCCTTATGCAAGATGCAATTATAAACATAATTTGCCATTGCATTGCTCTAATGTTTGAAAAAGGAATTAAAAAAAGAAGGAATTATTTTGAAATCAACGAGTACTTATGTAAAGAAAAAGTGAAAGCTATAAATTATAGAATATAACATCTTATTTATATCAGGGGATTACAAGAGAAATAAAGAGCAGAGGAGTCAAAATTATGAAGAAAGGAGAAACACTGAAAATCTAAAGATGCCTTTAACCCTGGGAGGGTTTATCATTAATGAGTCTTCCACAAGAGACTTGAAATTCATTCTTTTCCCTGGCCAAGTTGTTTCCAGGATACAAAGATAAAACAGAGTGTTAATCGGATTCACCAAGCTAAAGAGAAAATTGAAGGCTTTAAGATGCAAAATGTGGAGGCTGTACTAGAAAATGGTGGTATCTGCATGCCAATGGTCTTGTCTTCAAGAAACTTGCCTAAAGCATTTCACTAAAAACCAAACTGAAGTCTTCTTCAAAGTGGAATAAAACTGTCTGTAGTATAGTTTGCTAAGAAATGAAAAGGAAGGTTTAGAATCAGTCAGGCAAAGGGATCTTATTTCATAGCAGATTGCTAGACAAGCTATCAGATATCTTTTGTTTTGCATAAGAGCCAAATCAGTTTCCCCATACCTTACCAAAACTACAAACAAGCTCATATTCAAATAAGCATATTTGCATTAAAGTTATATTCCACATTTTTTTCTGCAACTGGTCAGTGGTCCAGATATACTCCTTGTTCTATACACAGATCACTCCCGATAAGACTCTGGACCATATGTGGTGCCTGGGATTGAACTGATGTAAGCCACTGGCAAGCAAGCACTCACCCCATTATACTATGTCACTCGGGCCCCAGATTCCATTCTGTTTAACAGAGGAAGTTTGAAAACTGTATCCACGAAAATAGCAATTTAAAAACACATTTTAGATCAAAGAACCTTTAAGAAAAAAGCAAAAATCAAAAAGGACAATGAAGCTAAGGACAATGATAAATAAAAAGAGACAAGAAGTTCACCATCGTATAGTACAATATAAACAAAAATTTCCCACAAAATGTAAGTTAAAAGAAAGACCAAAAAAGGCAGGAAAAAATTGTGGATGACTAGCTAGTGTCATTGACGATTATAGTACTAACATGCATTTGAAACCTATAGATCATTTTATAGACTTTATTTGCACAGGGCATCTCAGGTCATCTCACAAGTCCACACAAGGGCATCTAGAATTTCATTATATGTCCTACAATCAAAACTGTCCTCATTTGCATACACAAACTATTTGGTTGTTTTAATTGAGTTACCTAACAGAGTACAACCATTCAGATAGAAATGTATATAAAGCTAGGATTTTCTATAAGAAGAATCAGAGATTGAGGATGTGTATGTGATCTTTGTCCTTCAATCTTAGGCATAGATAAACTACAAATACAGTTCAAACTCTATTTGGTTCCAGTGGAATTTTACTCTATAATAGAAAAAATTAGACTAAAATATGCAAGGACAACAAAAGACTTCCAGTGAAGAAAATCATCAAGAGAAAGTAAAATAAAGCTAGAGGCGCTACATATCCTGGTTTCAAATTATATTACAAAGTTATAATAAACCAGTTTGGTATTTAATACATCAGTTGGTATAAAATAAATAGTTTGGTATTTCAATATTAGGACACATTAGTCAGTAGAACAGTTTAGAAAGGTAAGAAATAAATTCATACTCAAAATATTCTGAGCTAAGCTATGATAATTTACCAATAATACACAGAAGTGTTTCTAAAATGATATATTCACATCCAAAATAAATTGATATCTTATGCCATATACAAATATTGATCTAATGTTCCAAAACAATAAGCATGATACATGAAGCAATAGGTACCCAAGAAAACACAAAAATGATAGTTTGAAGAGGGAAAAGTTATGTGAAGATGATTACAGAAATTTTCATTAATCAAAAATAAAACAAAAATGAAATCAATATTTAATCATGTTGAAGAGGTCATGACATATATAAATATATATATATAAGTGTATAAGTGTATAAGTGTGTTGAAGAATGCTAAGTAAATAGGTCTATCAACTATGAAACATATTGAGTAGGGAGAAAGAGGCAAAAGACAAGAAGAGAAAAGTAATAAAGATCTAGAAAACGTAAGTGTACAACATGAGGAGAAAGGGGCAAGAACTTTGGAGAGATTCCTTTACAAACTAGACTTTAGATTAGAGATATTTATATTTATATGTTTGGAATTTATATTTATAGTTAAATTCTTGGAATATTTTTACCCATAATTTTCCTATACAGAAATTTCTCTACTTTTAAAATACTTGTTATATGCGAATCTCGAAGAGATTTTTTTATCTCTAGGTTGCAAAACTTGTTTCTTAATTGTGATCACTCAAATTTTATGTTTATAATCATAATACACATAGCATTACTTTGCTCTTGATTGCTTACCTACATGAAACCAGACCAAAAATTATGCTCATTAAAGCCAAATATAGTTTTTCTTCTTGCTTTAAACTGGCTGTTCTAAAAATTTAGAACACTGTCAGGTACATAGTTTGCATCCAAAGAATTCTTAGTATACTTTTAAACAAATGATTGACTCCAGGCAAACTGTAATTTAGATGTTTGGAGATGGCATCAGAGAAAAGTTCATCCAATTGTTTACAATTTTTAAAAATTAATCAAATCAGTCTATTGCAAAGATAAATGATCATTATCACAGAACTCTGCAGAACAATGCTGAAGAAAAATATGGAGTTTAAAAGCGCCAGAAGAAAATCTTCATAAAATACAAAAAATAAAAGTAAAAAAAATGGCTGCAGACCTAGTCAAAAGTTAAATATTTTTGCTATATACGTTTGTCCTTGGGTTTGATCCTTGGTATTTATATACTCACACACATATACACACAAACACACTCAAAAAGACAAAGACAACAAGATGAAAGCGGATTTTTGTAAAAAGAAAAAAGTTTACTGCACATCACAGGTGTTAACAGTAAGGTGTCTGCCTTGCAAGCACTAACCTAGGACAGACTGCGGTTCAATCCCCTAGAGTCCTATATGGTCCCTCAATCAAGGGTGATTTCTGAGCACATAGCCAGGAGTAACTCCTGAGCATCACCCAATAACCAAAAAAAAAAAATTACTGCACATCAAAACTAGAAAATAAACTAAAAATAAAATGGATCCAAACAGTACTACAAAATGCATAACACAGATGATTTCTTATTCAAAACTTAAATAATGAAAGCTGAAATATATACATCAAACTTAATGCACTCAATGAAAAGTTAAAATTACTAGGCCTGTTGAATCAATTCATAAACATAGAAATATAAAAAGTTCTAAAATTCTGCCTATCAGAAAAGTCTCATCTAAGGAGGATAAAAAGTTTGTCAGAGTTTTTGAAAATGGTCCTGGATAAGAAATACTAAAGACTCAATTACTATTTTGAATTAAATAATTTGATTAACTAGTAAATAATAAAATCTGAATAATTTAAATATTATTTAATTATTTTTTCTTTTTTAAATTAATATCTTTATTTAAATACCTTGATTACAAATATGATTGTAGTTGGGTTTCAGTCATGTAAAGAACACCCCCCTTCACCGGGGCAACATTCCCACCACCAATGTTCCAAATCCCTCTCCTTCCTACTTCACCCTGACCTGTACTCGAGACAGACTTTTCCACTTCCCTCATTCATTGTTATAATTCTCAGTGTATTTATTTCTCTAACTGCACTCACCACCACTCTTTGTGGAGAACTTCATGTTGTGAGCTGGACCTTCCAGCCCTCCTCTCTTTGTCTCTGAAGATTATTGCAAAAATGTCTTTTATTTTTCTTAAAACCCATAGATGAGTGAGACTATTCTGCATCTATCTCACTCCCTCTGACTTGTTTCACTTAGCATAATAGATTCCATATACATCCATGTATAGGAAAATTTTCTGACTTCATCTCTCCTGACGGCTGCATAATATTCCATTTTGTATATGTGCCACAGTTTCTTACTCATTTATCTGTTGAAGGACATCTTGGTTCTTCCCAGAGTCTGGCTATTGTGAATAGCATGGCAATGGATATAGGTAGAGGAAGGGATTCTTGTATTGTATTTTTGTTTTCCTTAGGGTATATCCCTAGGAGTGGTATAGCTGGTTTGTTTGGGAACTCAATTTCCAGGTTTTGGAGGACTCTCCATATAGCTTACCATAAAGGTTAGATAGACAGCATTCCCAGCAGCAGTGAAAAAGAGTTCCTTTCTCTCCATATTCCCGCCAGCACAATTATTTTCTCTTTTAAGTCTAATTCAAGAAAAGGTAGATTTTATCTTTATTGTAAAAATGATCAAAACTTGCTCAACCTGCACTAAAAAGAATTATAAATCACCTATTTTGGGGGGTTTGAATCATGTATGCAAAAAAACTCAGAGCTTAACTGCTACTCCTGACTTCATGCTTGGGGATCATTCTTGGAAGTAAGGAAAAACCATGTGGTTTCAGGGATTGAGCCTAGACTATTCTCATGCAAGGCAAAATAATCAAGCCTTACTTTGAGTCATCTTTAATAAGAATTCATATTTTCACTAGATGTTCAGGCCCTAAAAGCAGAAATTTATATTTCTTTAAATCTATTATCTTTTCTTTGGGCCTCAAAATGGATTCCTAATTTGTTTACCTCATGGATCATCTTCTTTGTCTTTTTCAGGTATCTTGTTAGTTGCCCTGACAAGAACTCTATATCACTCTCATTAAAATGTTGGAGACAAACAAGCAAAAAAGCTGGTAGTAGTTCAACACTTTTGGAGTAGTGCTCTGAATTTTTATAGGGAAGTGAATAGTTAAAATCTAATAATCAAAATAATATTATTTGTTACAGCCTATAGTGTAGTGACTAGGTTGGGATGCTTGCTGAAAACAATGCAAAACAGAGAGGTTCAGTTCTATAAAGAAGTAATTGACACTGAATTGGTAACTGAATTTTCAGAAACATAGACCCATATAGCTATCTGACATTTGTTCAACATGATCTAGTACCAAAATATCAGTACAAGGAAGAGGTTTTAGGGAACTGGTTTATCTTTCAAGTATAGGCAACATATGCTGTGTAGATGTCTCTTTTTATCCTTACTTTAGATGTAAGGCACACTGTGACCTTACAACTCAGTAAATACTTCACTGCTATGTTAAAAGTTATAAACTTAGATACCTACTTATAAAAGGCATATAATGTCAAGTGATGATAGGACATATATCAAACTAGAGGCCAGAATAAGATTATATTTCCCTAAAGAGATAGGATTTGATTAATAGATCATTTAATTTAATGACTGTGAAATAGTTTTAAAATTGCTCAGAATTGTATGATTTAGTCATACAATGTCTTATATCTTCTCCAGTGCACATTTCCCACCACCAACATCCTCATTTTCCCTTCTGCCACCCCCCTTCCTATCAGCCTCTGTGACAAACTTTTTATTCTCCCCTTTTATTATTTTTCCTATTTTCCCTTTTAGACATTGTGGTTTGCAATATCGTGACTGGTGTACCATGCATATCACTTTACCTCTTTTTAAGCACCCAGTTCTTGTCCAGAGTGATCATATCCTACTATCATTTTCATAGTTTCTGACAATTCTTGATTATCTGAATGTTATACAAAGCTAATGGGGTTTGCATTCTGTTGTACTGTCTATTCGCTTGTTTAATCCATCTGTATGTGAACGATGACTAAGATCATTAAGTATTTTTTATTATCCCTCTGATATGTTCCATTTAACATTATACCATCAATTCTACCCAAGATGAAGTAAACTGCAAGACCTCATCTTTTCTCATAGTTGCATAGTGTTTTCATGTCTATACAACAACTTCATCCACTCAGTTGTTGTTAGGCACTCGGGTTATTTCCATATTCTGGCCATTCTAAAAAGTTTTGCAATGAACTTAAGTAGTGCAAAGGATTTTACAGAACTGGGCAACTATTCTGTTCAATGCCATCATGGTGAATATTGACACCATGCATTTATCCAAATCTATGTATTGAACAATAGCAATATTGAAGCACTACATAAAGCATGAATTTCAGTTTCGTAATAATGCAACGATATCAATTCATTCTTTGTAACAGAAGCATTATACCAATGCACTTAAAATAACAAGACCAAAATGAGTGCTTATGAAGAGGTTTATTGTAAATCTATTATCTTCTCAGAAATATTCTATTCAGTGTTAAAATACTAGTAAGTAATCTTCATAGTAAAACACTATAATAATATAACCCCAAACATAGGCATTACGAGTTCTAGTCTTAACTATACTCCTCGTAAACTACATAATGATATTTTAAGTCTCAGTTTCCATATCAACCAAATGAAGTATAAAGTCTTTGCAATCTCCAGTTTTATGATTCTCTTCTGTATCTTAAATGAGTTTCGTTTGGTTATTACTAAATATTGCTAGTCATTTTAGTTAAGAAGAAAAGTTATAAAGCACCCCCACTTGCCACGAGAGTACATTTTAATTTCCTGACTGCATTTAAACTCCTTAGCAAAGAAAACCAATTACTAATGCATTTATTGACATTTTAGAAGCTAAACTTAGGATGAAATGGTAGTCTAGTGGGAGAATGTGTAATATTCGCAAGGAAAAAAGGAAATTGGTAAGTAAAATGTTAAGAGCTTTAATGTGAATGAAATTATAGAGTATTTGAAAATTAAAGCACTTTCAAATTATACCTGGAAAAATACCTTTAAAAACAGTAATAAATACTTTGCCTCAAATTAAAAAAAATTAAACAACTGGTACCTACCACAAAATTAAAAATGATTGAGGTCATGCAAAGAAAGCTTCTATGTGTGACCATATACATTATATATACATATATGTGTATACATCAGAGAAGTTAGTATAACAGAAAATAATGTTCTTACCCTATCCCTGCTATTGTAGGATTTTTGTATTTGCCAGGTAGGTTACATGTTCTTCAGAAGATAATCTCATCAATCTAAAAGTTCTCAAAATGGGAATAGATGATGGTTCAGATATGGTTAGAAGTTGAAATAGAGAACAAGGCTTACTACAAGAAAATACTCAAAATGTTGTGAATTATAAAAAGGAATCATATCTTATGCTTCTAGAGATGAAAAGTACATCAGGGTTAGAAAATGTTCAGGTCTAGTGAGCAATCTATCCTGACTTGAGGATATGCACCTTCTCAATTTACACTCCAATGGCATTTGCCTTGAACCTGTGTATGTCATTTGTCCAGTTACACTGACACTCCACACTTGGGACCTCTTCTTTTTAAATTCCTTCCTAAAAGTCTTATTTTCAAAGGCAGGAAGACTGGAGGGTTTGGGATTTCACATATGAATATGAATGATATATAATTCTGTCCATAACAGTGGAAATATTAAGGAAGATGAGGATGGATGTGACCATTCTACCTCTAGTTAAAAACTAACATATACAACCAAAAGAAACACTTACTGGCTTTGGATCAAAAATGGCAAGCTGAGTATGTGCAGGTACAGCCTTTATTGGCCCAAATGCCATTCGAATTAGAATAAGGTTATACACAGAATTAAAAAAAAGAACACAGAGAGGAATAAAGGTGAATGTGAAATGCTGCCTGGAAGATAAATATTGGTCTTAAAATTCTGTATGGTAAAAAGAAATTGCTAGCACACTAATTCAAGAATAAAGAGGAAGAAGTTGCAATCCAGATTAGACCCAAAAGAAAACTTGGAATTGAGGTAGGAGCCAATCTCTGTGGCCTAGCTCTGAAAAAAATCACTCACTGAGGGGTCTAACGTATGCAGGTGGGATTAAAAGACAATAAATCTGAGAATTGAAAGATTTGTGAAAAGTATGACTATAGTGGAGAATATGGCTAAGTGGGAAGTTCTGTTCATGAAGATTCATCCCAGAAAGTATCATCAAAAGACGGTTGTTTAAAATTACAGTGAAATTAGTCTAAAATAAACAGAGTTTCTGGGAGATTTTTGCACATCAAATTCCAGTTCAAATATTTATAAGATAGTGGGGAAGCAAATGGACAGGTTATTAACCAATTCGGCAGTAGACAACAAAAGTGATTCAAATATGTTACAGAATATGACCAATAACAAAAACAGTTTTTCACACCAATAAGAAACCTATCAGTAAAATAATGCAGGAAACAAGATTAAAATCTTGTCCTTTATAACCTTAATAGTTAACTTTCAAGGATAAGTATATATTTGAAGAATCCTCTGTGCAAAATATAAAGATAATTATGATCAAAGCAAATATTTAGTATTGGTAGAAATAGATATCATTTCAGATTAAGAAAAGAAACCCATGGGGCCCGGGAGATAGCATCATGGAGGTAAAGCGTTTGCTTTTCATGCAAAAGGTCATCGGTTTGAATCCCGGTGCCCCATATTGTTCCCCGTGCCTGCCAGGAGTAACCCCTGAGCACTGCCGGGTGTGACCCAAAAACCAAAAAAAAAAAAAAAAAAAAAAGTAAAGAAACC
>PVKC010024745.1:0-16756 GCA_004027635.1 Crocidura indochinensis | reverse complement strand
GGGAAAATGTATTCCTTCTCAGTTATGTTGAAGAAAAATAGTTTACTTCTTTATAAGTTGAGTGCTTTTGGCTCTTGCTGAAAATTTATGACCTAATGCATAGGGAAAGGACTCCATCTTCAAAGAAACCACTCCTACCATTCATAAAAACATGAATAGATCTTAAGGGTATTATGTTAAGCAAAATAATTAGACGGAAAAACATAGTTACTATATGATCTCATTTGTATATGGAATCTTAAAAAGCCAAACTTGTAGCAATACAGAATAGAGGGCTTAAAGGTTAGGAGAAATGAGGATAGTTGGTTAAAGGGTGCGAACTTCCAGCTGAAAGGAGGTTCTAGGGATAGGGCATGGAAACTATAATTAACAATACTTTATTATATGCTTCAAAGTTAAGAGAGAGTAAATCTTACATTTTCTCACCATGCACAATGGTAATTATGTTTGAGATCTGAAGTACTAACCAGCATCGTTTTGTAATCATCTTGCAGTATCTAATGTATCAAGTCATAGTGTGTTCATATTAAACCTACTGCATTATTTAGTAACTATCCAAAAAAAGATGGAATAATGGAAGACAAAAGAGTGTGTTATACTGTATTGGCAATAATGAAAAAAAGGATAAATAACATAAACTAATTGACTTAATTTCCTTTTCACTTCAGAATGCCTACACTTGGATTTTTGACTAGGCAAACTGGTAAAATGTAGAATTATTTAATATATTCCTTAAATAAAATAAAATTGTCTAGGCTTTGGAGAGGAAGAATTCTGGGAGTATGTTCAACACTGAAGTAAAATTACTAGCTGGCATGGAGGAACTCTCACCATATAATAGTGAAGCTACTGTCATAGAACTCAGAGTTCTATTTATCATAGTCATCTTAAAATATTAATATGACTGAATCTTGATAATACCTATGAAGTTAGAGTATCTAAAGATAATACTTCTATTTATGAATAATTATTACATGTTATTCATGAGAAATATAATAAAAGATCTCTAGTAGATGCCTGAAATTCTGGATAGCATTGAACCATACATGTACTATAAATTTTCCTATGTGGAATTTATAATATTTTATAAATATTTTTATAATATTTTAAATCACAAATTAGACATGGCAAAAAATAAAGTTGAATAATTACAGCTTATAAGTTTTATATAACTTCTCCCATTTTTCCTTTCTCAAAATACCTTATGTTATAATATTTTGCAATAAAAATGACAGTACATCAAACCATAAATAAGGGCACACTACTGTATGTGGCCTATTGTCTGCAGGTAAGGAAGTAGCACAAAGGAGCAGGCAAGCCTATCAGTTCTGAGGCAACACCAACTCAAAACTACCTGTTGCTGAATGGACACCTTTTGTCTTCAATTGCATACTTGGTTTATTCAACTCTTGATCTGTGGTTTTGATAAAAGAGTACCCAGGACTGATCAGGTTTGCAGTTTCCTGTCCTCAAACTCTAGGCTGACCTTGATTTGTGACTCAGGCTTTTCCCCTTGGTTCAGTGTCTTCATGTCCTGTTAGATCCTGAAAAGTGGACGATGTGAATTACATTTCAAATAATATTTGACTTTGAGACCCACACCTGGCAGTGCCCAGGGGTTACTGCTGACTCTGAAGGCATTGCTCCTGGCAAATTAGGTGGACAACTGAAATACCTGGGATCAAACTTGACAAGACAAATGTCCTACCCGCTGTAACACTTATGGCCCAATATTTGATATTTTAAGGAACTTTTTGTTAAAGCAAGCATCATATAAACAATTGTAAATACTTTGCAATGAACTTTTGACAGTTTATAGTTGAGAGGCCATACTAAATTTTCTTTAAAAGGGTAGTATCTGAGACCGGAGAGATAACAAAGTGGTTAGGTTGTTTGCCTTGCACATGGCCAAAGTAGGCTTGATCCTGAGCATCCCATATGGTCCCCTGAGCCTGTCAGGAGTAATTTCTGAGTGCAGAGCCAGTAGTAATCTTGAACACCACCTGATATGGCTTAAACACACACACACACACACACACACACACACACACTGTTTTAACTGAAATCCTACTGTTTGTGCTTATCATCAACAAAAAAGGTTAGTTCTTCCATTAAAAGTTTCAATACATGATCTTTAACAATACCAATAAATTCAGAACCATAGTTAGGAGATTAGCAAGTATAATACTTCTCCTTTGAGTTATCTATATATTAAATTACAGTTTTGTCAATAATGTTTTCTATTATTGATGGATGTAATTCCAACACCACACTCATCATTTGTATAGCCAATTCCTCTCTCAAATTACTTGCAACTCTCCTTTTGACTTCCAACTCATTTTTTGGATCAATTCTCTCATTCTTATGTCTTTGGACCATTGTTGATACCTTGCTATGTATCTTTAAGTTCTACATATGAAACCACTTTAAATAGTATATCAGAAGAAAGATACTTAGCAAAGAGAGAAAGAAACAGAGGAGAGTAGACTAACACAGCTTATGCCAAGATGCTCCCTAGCTCTGATCCCTGACTGTATCCCTCATTTTAATATGAAAATAACACGCAGGGAAGGATATAAACATTCTAAAGAGATGTGTAACCTTGACAGGGCATGCATCTACACTAGGCATGCTTCACAGAAGGCACCACCTTTCCATACTATGACTATTCTAAGGGGCAAATATCTCACTTATTTTTTTATTTTATTTTATTATTCTTTTTTTGGCAGCACTCAGGGGTTACTCCTGGCTTTATGCTCAGAAATCACTTCAGGCAGGCTCTGGGAATCATATGGGATTCGAACCACCTTCCTTCTGCATGCAAGGCAAATGCCCTATCTCTATGCCATCTCTCTGGCCCAATCTCTCACTTCTTGATGTGTTTAAGAGCAAGACCCCTACAAGATAAAAGTGAGCAGTTTTCAAGACTGTATCATAGCTATTTTCCTTCATGTGTAAGCATGAAGCATGTCTAAACCAAAATGTGCTTATGTCCATCCTTTTCTCAGTTTCCATGTAGCTGAGACAAAGGAGAAAACAAGAAAACGGGAGGCTCTTTCCATCTTTAACTTCTTCACAGTATCAGACTTTCACAAATATATTTTGTTGTGATCTATGTTAAAGATCCAGAAAAGTCAAATACGATCAAGATATTTGTCCTCATTTGTATATAGTTTTAAAACATTTGAAAGCTATAATGCATCATTTGCTTTAAGAAAATATATTCAGGAGCCTCACTCAGAGATGGTTAGCCTGTTGTTTCAATGCTTGGATCTATTAGAGTGATGTGTATGGGAGGGAGCAAAGGACTGCCACCAATGGTACTGGGATAAGAGGGCACATGATGCCAGGGATGAAACTTGAAATACAAAACATGCTATGTGTGCGCACTACCACTTGAACTATTTTTGTTCTTCATTTTATAGAAAAGGAAATTAAGAATCAAGGATGGAAAGTGACTTGGCTAGGTTCTCTAATTTAATGATGGCATTTAAAAGCCTATTTTCCTAACTCAAATTCGAGTGCCCCATCTGCTGGAAGAATTGTTATAAACTTTGTTACACAGAGGAAGTAAAGGAAAATGAGACCATCACTAGAGATCAATAGACCAAAAAGAGATGATACTGGTGTGACTGATCCTCCATGAACAGTATTGACCCCTTATCCGCCCCCAAGTTTCACATAGGAAGTATGTAATTACAAAAGAAAAGCAAGAGAAATGGAGATAGAGCATTTGAATGCTAAATTGAGGATTATGGGGCTCAATTAAATATTATGAGACTCAAACGTTCTAATATTCCAGAGAATTGAAGGATATCCACAGAGATGAAATTCATTAGGAAAAACAGCTTGAATAAGTAGACACAAGCAGGCTTCTGCTAGAATTATAGACCATTCCCTTACAGTATATGTGATTTTAGAAAAGCTGCTTGATTTTTGATGACACAGTTTCTTCATTAAACCCAAATAAAAGTTTAATGACAATGTTTAGAGATGGCAGAGGGCAATATATATATATATATATATATATAAATAGAATACATTATTGAAGAAAAATCCAATGTAAAATTCACTCAGCAACAATGGTGCACAAGGAAATATTTATTTGTATACTTTTTCCACCCTTTGCAATTTATTTTAGTGCATTCAAGGAAAGAGTATGAATTATTACTGCAGAGTGCAATTCCTGTAGTGCAATGAATTTCAAAGTGTGACTCATCATTTGACCTGTGTAATATATTTTATTTGGCTATTCAGCTAAATGTCCCAATCGCACAGATGGTGAGTAGGAGAAACAACAGGGTTTTCTTCGGAGAAGATATGACCATAGCAATGTTGGTATGCAGGAAAGAACCTGCATACCCTTTATCACATATGTAGTATTACATATGAGAAACAGGGTCTCTTAAATAGGCAGAGCATGGGTAGGAGCCTGGAAGTAGAGGAGAGGGTAGGATGGGTGAAGAAAAGCAGCAGAATAGGGACATTGGGAAACTGAGACAAGATTTCCCTATTCTCAGTTTAAAGGCTCTTTATGAAGCTTTCAGAATTTTCAATAAAAGTATGTGCCTGATATCTAGGACACTGGGGCTCTTATGAATATATCCAGTACTCATTCAGCAGTTTCAAAGGAAGCCCACAGCTCTGAACAGATGCTAATTACTCCATCAGTGCTTTAAATTTGGTAATAAAATGGCAATTCAGACTAGATTAATAGCATCCCTAGACAATGCTTAATAGTCACTTAGTCTCAAATCAGTGCAATATGAATTTTTAATGGACTCAAATGACCACTCCAGTAAATATTTATATCCTATATTCTATATGCTACAGAAACCAGCCAAAGACTACATGGAAAAATAAAGCAAAACGATAATACAAAGATGGCTTATTTTTTCTTAGACTACAGCTACCTCATTGAAATGTTCATCATTTATTATTTATAAATTATATTCGTTAGGAAAATTTATGGTCATTTTGATCTTGCTTTTCAATTCTCTTAATTTTAGTTATCCTTGACATTTTGGGGGTTTTGTTGTCATTGTTATAAAATTTTTAAAGATTTTTATATATCCTGATTTTATGGTTGCTGCTTAATAAGGCCTTTAGACAAATCATCTTCTGGTCCTTTTCTCTAATCTTGTATCTATATTTGAAATGTTCTGATATTTTCAGCAAAGTTTCTATTTCTGGCACACAATTTTTTAAATCTTTCTTTGAGACATTATACTGGCTATCTTTCCTGAACTGGGGCGCTGCTTTGGAAAACTCCAAGTTCTGGGATCTTACAACACTACTTTCCCATACTATATTATTTGGTTCTCTTTCTTGTAAAACTTTGTCATCTTGACTTACCAACTATCCATCTTTTTTATCTTTAGAATTTGCCAATTATTTAGTCTTCTGTACTTTACTGAAAATAAAAGTATTTTTATTTAGGTAATAGCAGTAAAATTATTTTTCCTACTACAATTCAAATTTTAATTAAAATACAACCCAGAATATTGATTGCAGATCTGAGATATAGCATAAAGGTTTGGAGTACATGCTTTGCATACTGGGAACATACACAGGCACCTTACATGAACCCACAAGTATCACTGGAGGCAACCTTTGAGCAACCAGGTAGGACTAGACCCAGATCACCATGAGTATGGTCCCTTAATTCACATATATGACATCAAAATAGTAAGCACCCATCTAAAGTTTATTTATTTTAACTGAATAATCAAAGCATCAGAACTATGAACTAATACACCATGTAGCTGTCCAGTGCTTTACAATTACTTTGCAGGGACACATACATGTACAGGGATGTGTAAACCAAGTTTACCAGCCTTCAATCATAAAAATATATACATTATTTATTTTTTTTTAAATTTCCTCCATACCTAATTTTGAGATGCTGGTTTTCTCCTTCCTTACAGGCAAATATGATTCTGAGAAACAGCTTGATTTTACAGTATGTCTCTTCATTCTTTTTCATTTTCTTTCTCTTGGTAAAATAAATTACTGCATACTTATCCTCCTTAATAATATTCAGTCAGTCTCACTATGATCTTATTTAAGTTATTTCATATAATTACCATGATATCTCTGCATTTAAATTCTATATGCTGATTTTATGTTCTTAGTTAACTTCTGTGTGATTTCCCCCAATAGAGCATAGTGAGATTGACTGTTAAGCTTCTTGAGTCTGCAAACTATTTACCTTGATAAATGCCTACCCATCTAATGAAGCATTCTACTGAGATGATCAATATATCTTTATTTAATAAATAAATATTCTTTATGCTACAATGATTCTCTTTGAATTCAGATGGAAATATTATAGTTTCCACAACAACATCCTCTATACTCATTCTTCCTTATCCTTTGCCAATTTATCTTCTTACAAAATAGTATAAATAAATGTTTTCCTTGTCAATAATTATTGGAAACTCAGACATATGAAATGAGTGTATCGAATCTGTGCAGAATACTACATCATTGCCTCTCTGTTCTTTTTTAAAACTGGTTCATCATTCTCCTAGATTCAAGAATATTTTGTCGATACGAAAGCTTATTTTATGTTCTATGTTTTAGACATTGAATCATTTTGTCATCTATGAAAATTATAATTATGATTCACTCTCAGACTCCTCATAATTTCATCTAATTATAATTAAGTTTGGTATTTTTCTTGGAATTCAGAAACAACTCAGATAATTAGCAACTCAGATAGTTATAAAAGACCATTAACCAAAGAATGCTCTTCATGCCACAATCATTTTAATTATCCCAATTCCCATTCTCCAAATGAAATAATTTTCAACTCAAAGTTACCTTTTGGACTTCTATTAAACCTTAACTTTTCAAATAATTCTATAAAATTATTTTTTTATTTTGAGTCATTGTCGATTAACTTTAACATAATTGGTATTGTCACTTAGGTATGTACAAATTATTTACAATAACTATTACTTTACTATTAATAATTTTGGGGAATTTATTAAACCTAGTTGTGGATTTAATCTGGTCAAGTGTTAGTGACCATTTCATTTCCATTATAAAAATATGTCGGGATAAAGAGAAAGCCTTGCATGTATCCAAATAGGGTTTGATCTCAGATACCATATAATATTCTGAGAATCATCAAAAATAATCCTTGAGTAAAGAGCTAAGGAGAAAGTTCAGGATACTGCTGAGTGTGCCCCCAAATCAAAATTCAATAAATAGATCAATTAAATAAAAATAAAAAATGTATTCTACATAAATTATGTATAAATATGTACACTTAGCAACTTGGTACTTCAATTTATTAATTATAGATTTATAATCATTTATGTGCCATTGTTTCAATAAATATTATCATTCCCAATTATTTTTCTGGAACTATGAACAGTTATGCAAATCACAGTGTTTATATAAAAATAAATTTAAAAAAGGAAAGACTGAAACAGTGGTAGAGTCCTGAGAAATAGCACAGGGACTAGAGTGCATGCTGAGGATGAACTGCATATCTCCAAGGATTTAGTGGAACTATAAACAAGTAAATAATGTCTACATATTTTATGCTAGATGCACATACACATATGATGATTAAAATGATTTTGTGGAAAACAAAAGCAATAAGAAAATAAATTAGGGTGCAAGCAGTGAGAGTTAATGCATTACAGAGTTTGGGAGAGATTGTATAGTGGGTAGGGTGTTTGCCTTGTACAAGGCCAACCTAGGTTCTATCCACAGAATCTTTTATGGTGTTCCAAGTACCATCAGGAGTAATTTATGAGTGAAGAGTCAGAAGTAATCCTTGAGCATTGCCAGGCATAACCCCAAAATCAAATTAAAGGATGGGGTTGGAAGACCATGCTGAAAATCAGTATTAATCCTGCATTCATAGAATTTTTTGATTAGTTATTCTGAAAATGGGTAGATTAAAAGTCATTAAGTGCAATGTTTTCCATTTGCATCTAATGACTCATTTGATGCTTTTTATGAGGGCGGGCTGGTGGCAGGGGTTGGAAATTAAGGGAGGTTGACACTGGTGGTGGGATTAGTGCTGAAATATCATATGTTTAAGGTTTTACTATGAATAACTTTGTAAATCACAATGCTTTGAATTAAAATATTAATAAAATTTTGTCCTAAATATTTTAAAATACTAATATCTTAATACCTATTATCTTTCAGTTCTTATTTATTTTATCTTTTTTGATTGTTTGATTTTAGACTAGCACCTGAACTTAAATACCAACTATGACATTCTAGTTACTTAATTTTGGATTGATTACTTAACCTATGTTTAAATTTCCCCATATGTTAAATAGAGATATTAATAGCTGTACCTCAGAACTTGATGAATATTCAGTGATTTAACACTTGTAAAGTGCTTTCAACTTGGCACATAGTGTGCGCTATAATAATAAGAAACTGAAAAGAACTTTTAGTTTTAATATTACTATTTGCTTTTATGTCAACTTTTATTATTAACAACATTTATTAAAAATATTCCTATTTTTGGGGCCCGGGATATAGCATGGAGGTAAAGCGTTTGCCTTTCATGCAAAAGGTCATCGGTTCGAATCCCGGTGCCCCATATGGTCCCCCGTGCCTGCCAGGAGCAATTTCTGAGCATGGAGCCAGGAGTAACCCCTGAGCACTGCCGGGTGTGACCCAAAAACCAAAAAAATAAATAAATAAATAAAATAAAAATTCCTATTTTTTCAAATTCCAGAGTCAATGTCAATGGTTCTTTTTAATCTATTTAACTCACTTTAAAAACTTTAATTATATAAAACCTAATTTCTGACACCTTATTTAACAAATTTCCATTATTCTGCAGTATTTAAATATTCTCCTTAAGGCCAGGAATGTGTCTCTAGTTGTACAAGCACGTACCTTGCATGTGTGAGATTTTGGTTTAATGACTGACACTGCATGTATGACTCAAGCACTGTCATGACCATTAGTTGTGGGTCTCATAATAGATACCAAAGAACTCTGGAGAAAGTCTGTAGGTTCCTCAGGTGATTAATGTGAAGTGCAGAGGAGAGTGGCAGCAGAAAACTATAGTTTTCTCTTTATCCACTGCATTCGCCCTACAATACCTCAGAGATTTAGGACTGGTTAAAGTCATCTATGAACTTCTGCACAGGGCAGACTTCATATCCTACCATCCCCCAAATGCACCTGATGTTCATTTATTCTGTGCAGTGTGGGAGGTGGTTTTTCCCTCCAGATTTTATTTTAGGAAATGATGAACTCCCTAAAACTGGAGAAAAAAATCGCTCTTTGCAAGAAAGCCAAGTTAGTCCTAGTCTCAGGTTTTTTCATGTCAACTGCCTTTTCCTCTAGGAGAGAACTGCAGAAGAGAAATGAAGAAGTGAATTAAAAATAACTTCTGTTGGTGCTGGAGAGATAGCATGGAGGGTAAGGCATTTGCCTTTCATGCAGAAGGCCATCGATTCGAATCCCGGCGTCCCATATGGTCCCCTGAGCCTGCCAGGAGCGATTTCTGAGCATAGAGCCAGGAGTAACCCCTGAGCGATGCCGGGTGTGATCCAAAAACAACAACAACAACAACAACAAAATACTTCTCTTTGGAAACTGAGGAAATGGAGTAAGGGAGGAGAAAGAAGGAGGAGGAGGAGGAAGAAGAAACCCATTGTACCTAAAATAAAATTTAATTTAAACTAATAAATTTCCTTCATTCCCTATTGTACTTTAGACGTATGACACTTTCACCTACAATCATACCTAATTTTAAAGAAAATATGCTCATTTCCCAATCATTCTTACTTTCTATTAAGTATATATGTTATTTACAATTACTCATAACTTATGTGTTTTGATTCCCATTATATGATTTATTTATGCTATACTCTAATTTTGTCATCTTATCATACTATATACCAATCAAAATAGTGCTTATTTATTTATTTATTTATTTTTATTAATCACTGTGAAACACAGAGTTAAAAAGTTGTTGAGAGGAGCTGGAAAGATAACACAGTGGTAGGGTGCTTGCCTTGCATGTGGCTGATCAAAGATAGATGGTGGTTCAATTCCTGGCATCCCATATGGTTCCCTGAGCCTGCCAAGGGAAATTTCTGAGTGCAGATCCAGGAGTAACTCTGAGTGCCACTGGGTGTGACCCAAAAACAAACAAACAAAAAGTTATTGAGAGTAGATTTTCAATCATAAATGTTCTTCATAGGTGTTCATTTTTTTGGCCACCATTTTCCTCAGTTATCCTCCCTATCACCTCCAGCCTACCTCTATGATAGACACTTTTATTCTCTCTATATTTATGTATAAATAAAAATATATATTCAGATACACAAGGGAATATGCATATTATACACAAGAAAATATTACTAGGCCGTAAGAAAAAATAAAGTCATACAATTTGTGATACAAGGAGGGTTCAGGAAGGTATCATGCGCATAAAGTTACTCAAAGGGAGAGAGACCAAATCAAAATGTTTGCTCTGATATGTGAGATATAAAGAAATGTAATAGTGGAATAGCAAATACTCAAAGACAAGTTCCTAAAGACAATGAAAACAAAGAAGTCCAGAAGGTAATCAGTAGCAAACATTCCACTTCAGGTAGCTGGGAATACGACAGGGAGAGAACCACATCCATGGTAGAATGAATGTGGAGGAGGAGACGGTGATGAAAAGTGGTAAAGTGTTATGCATGTATTCCTATCAGCAACAGTACTGTAAACCATATGTTCGGATGCCATTTGCTGTTGTCTGAAGAAAGTCTTAAAGCAAGCAACTGGTTTCTTAGATATCTAACAATAATAATAAAAATATAGACAAAAGTAACACCTGAAAGTTACTGGATGTGGCCAAAAATAAAATAAGTCATATAGCGCAGTGGTAGGGCATTTGCCTTGCATGCAGCTGACCCAGGAAGGACCTGGGTTTGACCCCCAGCGACTTATATGATCCACCAAGCCAGGAACAATTTCTGAGTGCATAACCAGGAGTAACTCCTGAGCATCACTGGGTATTCCCTTCCCACCAAAACCTCAAATTAGCCCTTGTTGATCAATAGATATTTTGATAATTCTTTTTGCTTTTGTGCTGTAACAAATAGTGTGAAGTATTTTTTTTCTTCCATAGAGGCAGACTATGTTGGTGGTTGAGAAATTGGAAACACCAGTGAAGGGAATGTCAAAATGAGATTGTGTTTTTGAACACAATTGGTGTTTGAACATTTAATGCCTGAAAGAACTATAATGAACAGCTTGGGAAATCAGTGTTATAATAAAGATTAGAATAGAAATTAATCCCCAAGTACAAAATTTTATGCTAGAATATATAAATCATATCTGTTTTACAACTTCACTGGGAATATCCAATTGTTTGTTCTCTCAGAGCCTTGCCTGAGTAAACTGCAAGCCACATTTTGTATTATGAGCAACAATTCTGTTCTGAATGGCATGAATAGCCTAATTTCTTGTTTCTGTTCTTATCCTTATTTCTTCAGAGACAGAAGTGGAAAAACTAAAAAAAAAAAAAAAGAGTAGTGTTCTGAGCATGTTAAAATGTTTGTGAGTCTGAAGAGTTGACCAAAAACTTTCATTAGATTCACAAACGACTTGAGATTTGCAATCTTCCATCAGATTCCCTCTGCTACATGGGGAAGAATCTTTTCTCTACCCAGGCCTTTTAAACTTTTTTACTTGCTATTCCTTTCTTCTAGAAAATTGTACTGTGGGGAAGAATGAGCAGAAACGTCTAAAGGGGCCAGAGTGCACCTTATATCCACTTTATTTGGTCCCCAGAGAACAGCTAGGATTGACTCCTGAGGTCAGGGTCAAGAGTTGAGTCCTGTGCACTGCCAGGTATAGCACAGAAACAGGAACAAACAGAAATCCCTCAAGTCACCATACAGATGATCTTGAGTCAATTTTTGACTTTTGCAGTCCCAGAAACCTTTTACTGATGCCAAATTGTGACTTTGTGGGGCCAGAGCTGTGGTGCAGGGAATAAGGCATCTGCCTTGCATGCACAAGCTTTGGATGAACCACCGATCTTCTGCATGCAAGACTAGGAGCTGGAGAGATAGTAGGAAGGTGGGACGTTTGCCTTACATGCAGAAGGACAGTGGTTTAATTTCCAGCATCCCATATGGCCCTCGGAGCTTAGAGCCAGGAGTAACCCCTGAGCGCTGCCGGGTCTAACCTAAAAAACAAAATCAAAATTAAAACCAAAACCAAACAAACAAACAAACAAAAAAGAAATCACACTTAGCAGGCTTGGGGGACCATATGGAATGCTGAGGATTAAACCCAGGTTGGCCAGGCAAGGCAAATACCCTACCCACTGTGTTTTTGCTTTGGCCCCACCAACCAACTTTAAGCATGTACCTGACAAGCTATCAGGCTGAGAGTGAATGGATAGGAGACACTGGAGGTGCAGGAACATTGTCTAAAACCCAACTATGAATAACTGTAAATTACAGTGCTTTTATAAAATAAAAGAAAATTAAAAAAGAAAAGAAAAGAACATCTTTTTTTTTTTCTATCGCTGCTCTGTCATTCTAGCAATTTGCAGACACAGTGCTTGCTGGAAGTCACACATCTGTGATGCTTGCATACATGTTTATGGGGTCAGCACTCATTTTACTTGGGAGCTCTTACACATTCTGATTGTACTGCTCACTTGAGGTCACTTTGGTGCCTAAATATATGCTCAGTATGGCAATTGAGTGCTTATAAATCTTTTGTTATGCTGCTTCATATTGTTACTGTTACAGTGATTGTACATCGTTACAGCTCCTGGGACTCCAGAGAGCAGCATGGCAGGGAACTCATGCACCACAATGCAGCAGCTCCTGAAATTAGAGTCATGACCTCATGTTTGCAAGGTGGGTCTAAATTTAAAATTAATCACCGTGGTGCTCATTTTTTAATTTGTAAATTTTATCTAATTCCTTCCTTTCTTTTGATATTTTTATTTCATTCTTTTTCTCATTTATTTTCACAGGTTACTTCTTCTTCCTAAAATGTATTTTACTTCCTTTGGGTCTGGTGAAATGCTTTTCAGCATTCAATTTCTCCTTATATGTCATTTTCTCAGAGATATCTGCCTTGTTTAGGATACCATCCTCTCCCTCATCCCCTACATTTTCTCCTCAGTACAGTGTTTCATAGATGTTTGACTTTTTTTTTTTCTTTTTTACTTTTGGGTCACACCTGGCAGTTCTCAGGGGTTACTCCTGACTCTGTGCTCAGAAATTGCTCCTGACAGGCATGGAGGACCATATGAGATGCTGGGATTCTAACAACTGTCCATCCTGGATCAGTTGCATGAAAGGCAAGTGCCCTACCACTGTGCTATCTCTCCAGCCCCTAATACTTGATTTTTAATTTATTTCAATATGCATAGATACAACTACTGTGTCTGTAAACTATTGCTGATATGTTCACAGTTCTTCATGAAATTGCAGGCTTCAATTGTGAATTGAAGTTTGTACCATACTTTAGGTTACTTTCAACTCTATACATTCTTTCAAATTCTCATTGTATCCTTAGAGACAGCCTAAATATTCCAACTTTCTTTTACATTTTACTGTTAACATCATAAGTTAAAATGATCCTTTATCTTAACCAGATCATTTCCCATGAAGAATCTTATCTAGCATTCTCAATATAGGTGGAATGTAAATAGGAATAAATTTGACTTCCTATCCTACAATGGAATTACTAAATTCTGAAGAAATTAGTAATACAGAGTTAAGATGTATCTTTGGTATTTTTATTTAATTGGATGCTTTTTTAAATATATGCATAACATAAAATTGCCATCTTAAGAAATAAAGTTCTTATTACGCTTAAGGTACTTATTTATAATGATGTTGACATTTATGATCACCTTACCAGTACCAACATTCTCCAGATCCTCCACTGAGGCTTCATCTACTTATTATTCCCATAATTTCAAATTCTTGTGGATTCAAGAATTTGCCAATTGTTTTGTTTCTCAGAGATTGTTTTGTGCTCTTATTTCTCCTTATGGTTATTTTACTCAATATGATTTTTATTAGAATAACAAGGAAACTTAAAAATATTGAAAGTTGTGAGAAATGATAAATCAATACATGCAGCTGAGATGAATCACTTTAATGCACAAATTCTCAAAAATTAAAAATAAATCACTAATGAATGAAAAATTCTAAACCTATATAACCAACAATAGCAGAGAAGATAATAAAATAGAAGTATATGGTTGAAAGATAACTTTATTATTAATTTTTTTTGTTTTTTTAGGGGGGTCACACCTGGTGACACTCAGGGATTACTCCTGGCTATATACTTAGAAATTACTCCTGGCTTGGTGGACCAAATGGGATACTGGGGGATCGAACTGCGGTCCATCCTAAGCTACAGCAGGCAAGGCAGATGCCTTACTGCTCTGTGCCGCTGCTTTGGCCCTTATTATTAATTTTTTATAAGTCTGCTAAGTAAGCTTTTAGGCTTCAGTTTATTATATACAAGGCCTTTGAAGGCAAAATTTTAATAGCTTGAGGGGAAATCAAGATGGTATTACTCCCAAGAAACTTCTATTAGAGGCAAAGGCATAAATAGTTGATTGCTTTTAAGGTCAAAAAATTTTTAAGAATTCAAAATGAGACAGTATATAAAGAAATTGTGATATTTATGGAGTTAACAGAAACACTTTCAAAGACCTTAGTAATTTGGGATGATTATTAAACTGCCTAAAACACTTTTGATACCTACTGGACAAAACACAAACTAGGAATTTTTAAATATATTCAGGGATTTTAAAATGAAAACATTCTCCTTCACTTTAGATTTATAAGCAAGTAACATTTCCAATATCCTTTAGAACAAAATTGTTATATAGAAAGGATCTTAGGAAAATCAACTAAATTAATTTTCCATATTTTTCTCTATCTTCATAGATATCATTTGTACCAAGGTCAATGCTAAAGACATCCAACTAGCAAAATATTTCTCAAGGCATGCTTCACAGGCTCTGAAGTGGAAAAGGATATTATTAGAGTTCAGGTAATATAAAATATTAAGTTAATAAAACTGTAATGCATTTCTTTTTTAAATTTTTCTTAAAATTTTTATTTAAAGCATTTTGCTTTACAAAGTTATTCATAGTCAAGTTTTAGACATACAATATTACAGCACCAATTCCACCAGTATCCCCCTCTCTCTGATAATGTTCCTAGAGCCCATCCAATACCACCATTCCCTGCCCCAGCCTGACATCATAACAGGCCTGTTTTTAAATTTGCTTATTAAAGTTGAACTGGAAGATATTATGTTAAATGAAGTTACCCAGAAGAAGAAGGATAAAAGTATTTATTTTACTAAAGAAGTTACATAAAAGTAATTGACACCAAAATGGCAATTCGTTGTAGTCCAAATGCAAGCAATATGAGTGACTATGAATGAATTTTGGCAGCTGTTCTTCAGAATCCACCTCCATGTTTGTGAGGAGAGCAAGAGATTTCCTAGAGGCAATGGCTGAAAGTTACTGAGTACAAAGATACGCTCAATGTGAGAAGA
Organism: Crocidura indochinensis; assembly: GCA_004027635.1. NCBI lineage: Eukaryota > Metazoa > Chordata > Mammalia > Eulipotyphla > Soricidae > Crocidura > Crocidura indochinensis. Next base: position 1,213 of record PVKC010024745.1, on the reverse strand, counting down.
TAAAGGTTTGATAAGCAGATTTGATTCAGGGACTTTCTGATAGGCTGTTGAACTTAGTTGTCAGGAAAAGTCTAGAATATGTCAACACAATTTTTCTTCACTTCCTCCTTTCTTTGGGGTTAGAACTACATTATAGCTAATAATTCCTCCAGCATTTTTCATTTCAACCTCCTCCACCAAAAAATTAAAATGGGTTAATTAATAGAGGTAAAATTGAAAATGAAAAAATTAATAAATAAAAATAGAGAGGGACTATAGAGATAATACTTGGGTTAAAGCACATTCCTTGTATGTAATAGACTCATCCCACTCTTCTCATATGTGCTACCCCCAAGCACTGCCAGGAACTATCTCAGCACAGATCTCAACATGCTCAGGAATGGTTCAAAGTTTTATATAAATATATTTGTGTGTAATAAATATACATATAACTATGAGCAAAGATAAAGAAATCCAAGGCCTAGTTTTGTGACAGCATCAATGCACTGGCACATCAATACCAATTAGTTTGATTATAGTGTAAAAAAATTAAGTTTGAGAAAATAAATTTGATTAGATATGCTATCAAGGCATAATCATAAATACATAAAATGAAAAGACTCTTATAAACCCCTAGTTAAAAAATTAAAAATCGGGGCTGGTGAGGTCGTGCTAAAGGTAAGGTGTCTGCCTTGCAAGCGCTAGCCAAGGAAGGACTGCAGTTCAATCCCCCAGCGTCCCATATGGTCCCCCCAAGCCAGGGGCAATTTCTGAGCTCTTAGCTAGGAGTAACCCCTGAGCATCAAATGGGTGTGGCCTGAAAAACTAAAAAAAAAAAATAAAAAAAATCAAGAGAATATACTTTACTAACAAAATGGAAATCACCAAAATATACATGAGATAAATTATATACAAAAATTAAAACAGAAGGGGACCGGAGAGATAGCATGGAGGTAGGGCATTTGCCTTGCATGCAGAAGGACAGTGCTTCTAATCCTGGCATCCCATATGGTCCCCGGAGCCTGCCAGAAGTGATTTCTGAGCATTGAGCCAGGAGTAAACACTGAGCGCTGCTGGGTGTCACCCCCCCCCAAAAAAAAAAAAAAACAAATGAAAACTCCAGAAGACTCAGAGAAATATTATTTTTAAAGTTCCATGTCCAAATGGTTTCACAATTGAATTTTATTTAGTCTTTAAGTGGAAATGGTTTAATTTTTTTAAACAATTCATTTCA
>PVKC010024744.1:0-16526 GCA_004027635.1 Crocidura indochinensis | reverse complement strand
TCCTTTAGGAAGGATGCATTCATTTTACTGAATTTTATCACTGTATCCCATCACTGCCTTTAGGCCTTGAGGGTTTCTTATAATAAATCTGCTGTAAATCTTAAGGATGCTCCTTTGAATGTACTTTCCCTTTTTGATCTTGCTGCTTTGCAGTATTTTATTCCTATATGTGGGATTCGCCATTGTGACTAGGATGTATCTATCTTAGGGTACTTTTCCTTGGATTTCTTTTAGCTGGTACTCTTCAGGCATGCAGGATTTGTTTTGCTCTGGGAGTTTCTCTGCAATGTTGTCCCTGACTGTAGATTCTTTATGGGTATTTTCTTTATGGGGGGTGGCTCCTATATTCTGGGGAACATAATTTTTTTCCTTTGTGGTGCAGAAGCTTCTCAGCTTAATATATTTCCATCTGTTTATCTCTGCTTTCTGTTTGGAGAGTGCAGTTTCCTTTAGGAGCATATTTTGTTTGAGATTGAGAGAGAATCTTTGAAGACTTTATCATTAATAGAAGTGAGAATAGCCAACACATGTACTAAAGAATTTAAATATTTTGCAGAATATTAAATAATCCTCTTACTAAATTGAAAAGGTTAATTGTAGGAATTAGTTTTGTTTCTAATGATAAGATGTCACTTGGGCTCTCTATTATGTTTGCTTTACACTTGAATTTAAATATGTGGACTTGTGCTACAATCAATAACTTATTTATAAATTGTTTTCTGTCCATGTTTTTCTTTTAGAAAACTAAAACAAAGCCTTCAGTATTCCTTCACTGATGGGCAACTAGAAGTCTACTTAAAGACTTTAATGCCTTTATTTTAAAACTTTAGTTCATTGAAAACTGTAACTCTCAAAGGAGTTTAATATAATGCAAACTGCTTTTACTTCAGTGTGATTTATTTTATACTGATGGCTTAGATGATATTCAAGAGATTAGATGGAACCATATATAATGCTTGAGGAAAGAGGAAGAAAAAGAAACCTAGAAAAAAAATCATGAGAAATGTAGCCAATTTTGCAGCTTTGCTAAGAGTTACTTTTGTTGCCAACAATGTAGATTCTGGCTCCAAGCCTCTAAAGCCTCATTATAAATTTATTATTTGATAAAATTATAAAGGTGTTTGGAACATAAAGGAAATGGGGATTGAGAGAAGAGAAGGAAATGTATAGAACAGAAATCTATAGAATGGAAATTTTTCATAGGGAGCAGTATTGACCTCTAAGTTTAGAGGTTTATAATGGAAGAAAATTAATTTATAAGAGCAAATAATAACGACTTAAGTTGTTATTACTATATATTTGACTATTTATGCATAAGATACTATAATAGGCACTGTTTCCTGATACAATACTGAAATTCAGTTTTTAAAAGAGTATTGCTCTGGTTTGGGTTGTTCATACCTCTATCTTACTGCTTTCCTCTGTAGAGTTTATTTTAAAATACTATATAATATGATTTTGCAAATGACTTTAGTTTTTGCATAAGGACAAATAAATAAGCTATATAAATTAGAAAGCTACAGTTTTTTGCATATACCAGTTTCTAGTTTTTGCCACCATCTCTAACTAGAACTGCCTTTCATAGATACTCTAGGTTGCAGAGACCATTCTTTTGAGGTTAGTCTGTAAGTCATAAATTCTTCACTTTCGTCCAAATACAAACTGCCATTTGCATGAAGTACAAAATTATGAGGTAATTTTCACTTGTTATTTATTATGAATACTCGGTCTTTGAAATCTTTCTGATTCTGAAGTCCTATGACTCTCTGAATCTCTAGAACTGAAACTTTTAACTTTTTGATTTAGCACTAAAGTAGTTCCAAAACAGGAACTATTAAAATAATTTCATAAAAATTCATAGTTTAGGGCCCGGGAGATAGCATGGAGGTAAGGCGTTTGCCTTTCATGCAAAAGGTCATCGGTTTGAATCCCGGTGCCCCATATGGTCCCCGTGCCTGCCAGGAGCAATTTCTGAGCATGGAGCCAGGAGTAACCCCTGAGCGCTGCCGGGTGTGACCCAAAAACCAAAAAAAAAAAAAAAATTCATAGTTTAGGTCACATGTTTGCAAATGATGTAATTAAAATACCCCCAAGAATAGGTGCTTTTTCATTTTCCTTCATTTTGAAATATATTTATAAATATATTTGAAAATAATTTGAAATCTATTTATAAATTTACTCATGTCCCTGGATAATATACTTCTTGAAAATGTGAACTTCAGAATATGTAGAGTTCAAGAATTCAGAATACATTTTCATTATGTATTTCTATGAGTATTCTATCTCTCTGGCCTTTAAAGAGGACAGCTTAAAGTCAGTATGAGTTGGCAAAACTCTTCTGGGGACAGAGTATTAGAGATATTGAATAAATTGTAGCTACATAGAGAATATAATTGATCGAACACATCTGTGGTGCTCACTCACACTAAACTTAGGTCCATTTAATGGACCTCAAATAGATCCAAGTTACCTCAGAAATGGGCAATTTGAGATGAGTTTTCATTCTGAGTATGTGTACTGCAATGTGGTATTTTTTAAATTTTATTTATTTATTTATTTATTTATTTATTTATTTATTTATTTATCTATTTTTGGGTTACACTCGGCAGTGCTCAGGGGTTACTCCTGGCTCCATGCTCAGAAATTGCTCCCGGCAGGCACGGGGGGACCATCTGGGGCACCGGGATTCGAACCGATGACCTTTTGCATGAAAGGCAAGCGCCTTACCTCCATGCTATCTCCCGGGCCCCACAATATGGTATTTTTAAATGCAACATTTCTCTTCATGGAGTGATCATCAGAGGCTTGGTACATAGAATATTTGAAGAGTTATAAAACTGGTGAGAGAAAAGTTTATTATATGTTTTCCATAATATATTTTCTGCGCAAGTAGAAAACATTATTATTTTGACCTGAGGTACTTGATAGGACATATGAAACTCACAAATGAAAACTAAAAATATTCCAGCATGTGGGATGGAACTTTGTAGGTGTCTGTGACAATAAATGTAGAAACCAGAAATAAAACTAGGGGTACAGGGTGTTGCTTAGCAATACAAATGAAAACAGGTTGAAAATAGAGTCCTTTAGCACAGAAAATTTTGTTTACTAGGAGTAAAGCACAGTGGGGGAAGAATTTTATTTTAACTGTATCTACAGTGATATTTATGGGTTTCGTTCTTTGAAGTTATGTGTTGATAATTGGCCCTAGAAACTTCAGAAGAAACTCTTTAGTTTTTGATTTTTTTCTCCCAGAAGTATGTGTATATGTGGAATTGATTATAGGATCCTCAGAGACTTCTCAATTTTGTTTCATTTCTTAATGGACAGCTGGGGAGGACATAATGAAAATGTATTCTGAATTCTTGAACTCTACATATTCTGAAGTTCACATTTTCAAGAAGTATATTATCTAGGGACATGAGTAAATTTATAAATAGATTTCAAATTATTTTCAAATATATTTATAAATGTATTTCAAAATGAAGGAAAATGAAAAAGCACCTATTCTTGGGGGTATTTTAATTACATCATTTGCAAACATGTGACCTAAACTATGAATAACTACATTCTGAAAAAAAAGTTTAAGAGATATATAAACTTTCAAGTTATATATATTATAAAAATAGTTAAAAATGGTTCAATGTAATTTGATCAGGTATAATTTTAGGAGTATAAATAGGACCTAAAATTAGTTAAGATGTTGCAGAAGAGTTTTACACAGACTTGACGTTTAGAAGAGAGGCTTTGGTGATTAGCAATTGATAATTTTTTCTTCTTCTAAAGAAAATTGGGGATACTATTTCTAAGATTTAACTGACCAAGCTACAAACACTACATTACAAGAGAAATCCATTTTTCTTGTTATACGTTCAAGGAATGAAATGGGTTTCTGCCATGTTTCTCTGATGGATTTCTTTCCAATTTTATTCAATTATGCCCATCTGTTAAATTAATTTTTCTTAGTAGAAAATGGAGAAATGCCTCATTGTGCTAGTTAGATGTCACATTAATACATATGTTATACAATGAGTTGAGATACCATTGAAACAGACACTAAATTGATCCTTAAATTGAACCACTGAATATTGACTTGAGGGAATTCTTTGTTTCTTTTCTTACCAGGTATTCTGAACTTCTGGGATTCTTGTGAAAATCCAAGATCTCATTAACAGAGAGCTGAAAACAGTCCAAGTAATATTTTATTGTTGTTCATTATTTCTTGGAGTTGACAGTAAAAGAGATTTAGAAAAATCCTTTTGAGTGAGATTTTGCACTCTTGAATCTCAGAGAAAAGTTACTAAACACTACTACCACCAAAATGTTTATGACCCACTCCCACTCCTATGCCAACTACCTTTGGCATAGTTCTACCTTTATTTCCTACTGCTTTTCTCCACTATATGCTGATTTATGCTTTTGCTAATACTATTACTCCCCTTTTCCACCACCCATACATTCTAGACCCACAATTTATGTTTCCATATTACATCTAGGGTCTCTAATTGACAAATCCTTCCTCACAACCTGACTCTCCCCCTCAAATTCCTTCCTAACAACCTGACACTCTTGGATCTCTAATCTAGTGTTTAAGGTTTATATTTATTAGAAAGAAATAAGCCTATAATAAATAACAGTCTCCATTTGTTCAAACTGGAGTGAAACAAAAAAGGGTATGGAATAATATATACGTAAGTATTGGGGTCCTAAGCATGCATTAGCAATGTAGCAAACTTGGGTGATTCTAAACTGGGTATGAAACCAGGTGTCATGTATCTTCTTCTGACTCCAGAGAACAATTCTTTTAATCAACCATTCTAAGAATTTTTTTAGCTTTTAGATATTTTCTTCACACTATTCAGCCATCTTATCTATGTGCCTTTTCACATTATTCCCTTAGTGTATATCCTCTTCTTTTTCAGGGTGTTTTATCCTGTCACAGTCTAGTAGGGCTTAACCTAATGACCTCATTTTTAATTTGATGTTTTAGTTAAGATGTCATTTCAAAGTAAGTTTAGATTTTGAGTTATTGGTGATGAAATGTTATAATAATATTTTAGGAAGACACAACTTAACACATATTAGTAGGAAATTAGGATTTCAAGTTAAGGATTTACCAATGTCTATTACATAGAACCTAAAGAGAAAATCCTTCATAAAGTAATGTAAATATTCTAATAATTTGGCAAGACCATATCTGTGAAGAGAGAGTTTTATTAGGATACCTTTGTTTGATGGAAGGAGTCACTTTTTTCTCTTTTATTTAAACACTAGGATTACAAAATTGTTCATGATTGAATTTCAGTCTTTTTCTTTTTTTTTTTATCACTTTTTTTTTTTCGTTTTTTGGTTTTTGGGTCACACCTGACCTGGCAGTACTCAAGGGTTACTTCTGGCTCTATGCTCAGAAATCGTTCTGGCAGGCTCAGGGGACCATATGGGATGCCAGGATTCGAACCACCGACCTTCTACATGAAAGGCAAATGTCTTACCTCTATGCTATCTCTCCAGCCTGAATTTCAGTCTTAGAATGTATACTACCCTTTACCTATGGACATTTCCCACCATCTTTGTCCCCGGTTTCCCTCCCTGTCACCTGATTGTCTCTGGGCAGGCATTTTACTCCTCTCTCCCTTCTTTTTTTCCTTTTATATACTGTGGCTTATAGTATTGTTAATGAAGGGGTACTGTGCATGTTACCAAGTTATTGTACAGAGTGATCAGTTCCAACTATCATTGTCCACTATTTGTGGCAAGCTTCCTACTGTGGACTTGTCCTTCTGGTTCTCAGATCTATTTCTCTGGATATTATTACCATATATTCTATGATAATATATATATATCCAGATATTTTCCTCTTATATCCCACAAATGAGTGAGATTATTCCATATTTTTCCCCTCTCCCTCTGACTCATTTCACTCAGCAAAATATTCAGAAGGAGACATTATTTTTTAGGCAGCCAACCAGTGGTTAAATTTGGGACATCCCAGTTTTTATTCAAATTCTCACCTGTTCAACATGTGTTGGCTGATTAACCAACATGGATTATTTATTTTGATTGATTATTTACTTTTTAAATAATATCTTTATTTAAGCACCATGATTACAAACATGTTTGTAGTTGAGGGGACATTTTTAAGTTGTATCCAGTGTCATTTACTTTATTAGTTGCTATATTTCAAATCAGGATTAGCATGTCAGAGCTCACAAACTTGCTAGTCTTCATTGAAGAATATATACAAAGGTCCATTTCTAACCTTAAATAAAATCACCTAACAGGATAAATTACCAATAAGTGCTTAGTATAAAAACGCTACTGACTATAGGAATAATAAATTGTCTAGTGTTATTAATACTTATCTTGCAGACCTGACCCATATCTGTTGAAAAAACTAGTTATTTCCCTGAATATACAAGATGCAATAATACATAATATGTAATAATTATATAAGTAGAATTATAAAGTCTTTATTATCTTTTAAATTGGTAGTTTGACTTAGCACTATACATTCTAGGTTCATTCATGTTGTTGAATATGGTAGGATTTCCTTTTATGAAAGATGATTAATATTCCATTATGTGAAAATAATGCACTTTACTCATCTTTTGATATATGTTAAATTGTTTTCACTTGAAGCTAAGTAAATCAAGTCTACTAGTTATTGAAGCTATTAGAATGGGACTAGAGGTTTCTTTTTAAGATCTGTCTTTAATTTTTTTTTGTAACCTACTTAGCAGTGGTATTTCTATGTTATCTAGCACTTTGTTTTTATATTTTGAGGTTCTTCCTTACTGTTTGCTGTAGTGGCTGAACCATTTTAAAATATACCAGCAGTTTAAAAATACTCAATTTTCTTTATTTCTGCCAAAGCATTTTTCCCTTTTGAGTAAGTAATAGCTATCTAAAGTATATGTTCTGTAGTTTTGATTTGTCTATACTGAATGACTAGTAAAATTAAATATTTTTTCATACATCTAAAATAGTTCACACAAAATTGCACTTGTGAGAAATATTTATCTTCTATGGAGATTTTTTTATTTGACAGTTTCTATTTTGTCTATAATTGTCATGAGATTTTTAGGTTAAAAAATAAGTTGCTTGTCCTAACTAAAGTTACTGATCGAGACTCTGAAAACACATACCTTGCTGGATTCTTATTGAAAGAACACCCAGTCTCTGATTTCTCCTTATTAATAATAAGGAAAGACCATAAATATTCTGTTATCTTTGATCTATTAGTAAGATTCAGGAAGATCATTCTGCTGATTGTTAAAAAGAGACCTATAGTTCCACTTTGATCACTTCTAAGTCACATAAAGTATCGGGAAAGATATAACACATTGACAAAATAGATATATAAAAAGATTCCTTTAGCTTATGAGGATCAGGGAAAATATAATTAGTTTTCTAGAAGTTAACATAATGAAAACATTCTCAAAATAGATTTATTTCTTTCTCCCTTAGTTTAATATAAATATTATTGGCAGATTGAAGTCATAAGGACATTGCTAGTCATGCAAGATGAGAGTTATTTCAGAATGCATAAGACATTAGCAAAGTATGACTTTCTAGAAAACATAAAGTAAAATAACACAGTTAACGAAATATTAATACAGAGTATCAATTGAAAATTTCTTAGTCTTACCAACTCTTATTACAATAGTGTTCTTGACAAAAGAATTGAGAGACATACTATGAAAACTTCAAAACACTTAAGAAAGAAATTGAAGAAGACCTAAGGAAATGAAAAATATTCCATGCTCATAAGCTAAAAAATTCAGTATTATCAAAATGACTATCTTACCTAAACTACTTTATAAATTCAATGCAATCCCTTTCCAAATTCAGGCAACATTATTCAAGGTTTTAGAACAATAAATTATAAAGTTTGTGTGGAACCATAAAAGACCTAGGATAGCCAAAACCATATTGAAAAACAAGAAATTGGGTGGAATCTCTTTACCTAACTTGAAGCTCTACTATAAATCCATAGTGATCAAAATATCATGGTATTGGAATAAAGACAGATTTTCAGATCAAAGTGTCACAGTAGAATACTCAGTTACAAATACCCAAGTACATAGTCAATTAATTTTGGACAAAAATGCCAAAAGTGTGAAATGGAAGAAAGATAGTCTCTACAACAAATGGTGTTGGAACAATCGAATAGCCACATTTAAAAAAATTAAAGGTCAATCCATATCTTATACCAAAAGTCACTTCAAAATGGATCAAAGACCTTGAGTTTAGACCTACATTCATTAAGTTCATTGAGGAAAACATAGGTAGAATATTCTAAGACTTAGACTGCAAATGAATCTTTAATGATAGGATGCCAATGGCAAGGGCTATAGAATATATGAATAAATGGGACTACATCAAACTAAAATGGTTTTGTAGGGCAAAAGAAATAGAGTCTAAAACTTAAAGATAGCTAACTGAGTGGGTGGAAATATTTGCACTCAACACATCAGATAAAGGGTTGATATCTAGGATATACCAAGTACTCAGAAAAGCTAGTTAACCCCACAAAACTTTACAATCCCATCACAAATTGGGGACAAGAAATGAACAGACACATCTCTGAGGAAGAGCAGCAGAAATATGAAAACTAATAATTATCAGTTATCATTAGGAAAAATCCAAGTCAAGAGAACAATGAGGCATCACCTTACACCAGTGAGAGTGGCATGAATAAAAAGTACTGGAAACAATTCTGTTGGCGGGGATGTGGTGAGAAAAGAACTCTTATCCACTGCTGATAGGAATGCTGCCTGATCCAACCCCTATGCAAAACAATATGGATGGTTTTCACTAAACTCAAAATTGAGCTGTCATATATGACCCAGCAATCTCACTTTGGGTATCTATTCCAGGTCAGAAAAGCATTCATCCAAAAGGATGTATATACACCCCTATTCATTGCAACACTCAGTACAATAACTAAGACTTGGAAACAACCTTGATATCAAAGACAGATGAGTGTCTTATAAGGATGTGGCATATATATATATACACACATATGTCTATATATAATGGGATAGTACATAGCTCTAAGGAATAATGCAATCATGAAAGTTATTTCAACATGGATAGAATTGCTAAATAAAGTAAGCCAGAGAAGTATAAAAACAGAATGGTGTCACTTATATGTGGTATTTAGAATAGCCGTATGAAGAAATGTAATGGTTTAAATAGAGGGTATTGAAAACACTCTAGACTCCAGAGTATAGTGAGGAAAAGGAAAGAAATTGAGTGGAGGAAGAGAACAGTAATATGAAATTATGGGAAACAGGGGTCAATGGTCCACACATTCAATGGTGGTGTTAAGAAAGTATAGAACTAAATATCTAATTCAGAGTCAATAACAATGAAAACATGAGCTCCAATTTTTAACAATAGGTGCTTTAGTAAGTAGTGTTGGGGAAACTAGATTAAAACTGAATGTATATAACTCTCATACAACAAAAATTATAGTGGATTAAGAAAAGATAGGACCTAAAAAATAAAATAGCAAACAAAATGAGAGAACACTTTCAAATAATATATGATAGGAGGTATAGATGCTCGCTCTAGATCTATCTATTTATCCATCTATCTATCTATCTATCTATCTATCTATCTATCTATCTATCTATCTATCATCTCTCTATCTATCTGTCTGTCTGTCTATCTATTTATCTATCTATCATCTTCATCATCATCTATCTACCTATATATATAGATTTATCAAGAACTCATGCGACTCAAAAGTAAAATCCAGACCATCAGTTTAAAAAGTGGACCAAAGAACCAAATAGACATTTCCCCAGAAAGACAAACATGGCCACAGCTACAGAAAAAAATACTCTAAATTATGAATCACTAGGAAAATGCAAATCAAGACCACAGATATAAATCACATCTGTTTAAATGGCATTATGCAATAAGTCACAACTATTGATGATGATATAGAATAAAAGCAGACCATTGAGTTTCCAGAAAATTAAAGGAAAAAAGAACCATCATGAAATACAATTTTATTACTGGGTATTTTTCTAAAAGAAATGAAATTAGGGGCCTGAACAGGGGTGCAGCGGTAGGGCATTTGCCTTGCAAGCAGCTGACATAGGACGGACTTTGGTTCGATCTCCCGGCATCTCATATGGTCTCCCAAGCCAGGAGTGATTTCTGAGCACATAACCAAGAGTAACCCATGAGTATTACTGGGTGTAATCCAAAACAAACAAACAAAAACAAAAAAAAAAGAAAAAGGAAATGAAATTACTATCTTTAGAAGTGATCTTTTCCCTTATATTCATTTCCCTATGCCTTATAATAGAAAAGACATAGAATTATTTTTATTAATGAAGAAATGAATAAGGAAAATGCAGGATGTGCATATACATGGACACATAAAATCCTTAGTCAGTCAGAAATAAAAAAGGAGCCCCTGTCACTTGTTATATGGATGGAAGACCTTAAAGGCATTGGACTACATGAAGTAACAAAAATTTGTTGATATCACTTAAAAAGTAGAATCTTCAAAGTCACACCCACAGATGTAGAAAATTTTTGTTGCTTGCATTTGTAGGTGAATAAAAAGTGGTGGACTTAATAAGTACAGTTTTCAGTTTAAAGAAAGGTAAGTCCTTATGAACTCAGCATACTGACTATATTTCATAGTACTGTTTCTAGATATAAAATTTCTAAGAAAAATCATGAAGTTTCCCAACAGGAAAAGTATAACTGTGAAATGATGAGTCTTAACTGAACTTCCAGTAATCATTCTGTGATATATAATTCAAAATGTTATATTTCTAAAATTGATATATTATGTTACTTATATCTCAGCAAACCAGGTAGTGGATAGAGAAAACCATGAAGGAGTGCTATAGTCAAATAGTAGGACTCATAGCCTTGAAAATATTGCATGGTATTTGGTTTGAAATATAGCAACACATTGAGGGCTCCTTTTCTGGCAACGAAAGTTGTAAATTGCAAGCTTCCCTAAACCTTTTAATTGGTGAATTTTTTCTTCCACAGTGGAAGAAGTACTTTTGCTCATAAGCTACACAAGAGTAATTCTCATTAGTTCATTTCTCTCTATTATACCCTGTTTTTTTTAAATAATTTTTATTGTGACCAATGTGAATTACAAATCTTTCACAGTTATGTTTAAGGTACATAGTGACAATGAATTAGGACCATTTTCACCCCCAGTGTTGTCCTCCTTCCACTCCTATTCCCAGTATGTATCCCATACCTCTCCTTTTTGCCCCTGGACTGTTAGTGTAACAGATCTGCTTGTGTATAGCTTATTGTAGATTGGGTATCTATTCTGTTGTCGTTTACTTTGGATTTGGTGTTTAGGTCTGATTTTTTTAATTTCCACTCAATGTTCATGCGACTGTTTGCTCCTGGTACCATCTACTTCCCTCTCCATTCCATTCCCTCCCACCCCTCAAGTTTGTGAGGCAGAACAAGATGATTTAAGTTTTGTGGTTCTGTTTGAAAAAAAAAAAGACTTTTTTTTTTAATTTTCAAATTACAATAGAGTTGACAACTTAAACCTGTTCTCTGGATCTTTCTGGGTTCAGGCACTGGAGCTTGATGAAACTTATAACTGTAGCTCTCCTACCTCTGGCAGCTTTTAATGCATCAATGTGTCTTCATAGTTTTGAAGTTGCATAATAAATTCAGGCAATGACAGAACTTGGCATAAGAGTTCTTTCTTCTGAATAGAAAGTATGCTTCCAATTCATGATTAATTTGTGAGTTGTTCCCAATTGTTAATTTATATTGGATGGCCTTTTTCCCCCCTTAAAATTACCATGTGTCTTGATGGTAGATGTACAAAAAGTGATTACTATTTTCTGTCACTAAAAATCAATTCTTAGACTAGATTGATTCGCAGTCAGGAAAACCAATGGAAAGATGTCAGCCTTTAAAAATGAAAATGTAAAACCCTCCTCACTGTAAGTTCTGAAAAAGCATAAGGAAATACTTCTGGGAGTTTTAAAGAAAAGCGATTAAAATTTCTTCTCTATTACTGTCATTGCCTGATCCTGTTGACTGTTACTTTACTGTTTCTGGAATCGCTGGTACATTTGGTAAACAGTATTTTAGCAATACTAGGCACTATTCTAATAGCTATATTGTCTATAACAATAGGGAGGATAAGAATAATTATAATAAGTATAACAATAGAAGGATAAGGATAAGAAGGTGAAGGCCAGCCTGAAACTATTTTCTTCCATATATTTATTTTTTAAATTCATCAGTAATGGATCTAGAGTAAAATAACCAATAAGTCTAGGAGTGTTTTTTGTAGAATTGAAATTCTCCTTGTAATATTACTTTGAATCTTGCCAAAAGATTCAAATAATTTTATTTTCTTTCCAATGACAACACAAAAGTCATTGAGTAAATTCAGATCTGAGTCACACACAGAATAATAATCAATAAAGATAAATCATACCATTAAAGTTCAAAATCTTTACTGATAGTACATTGAAGTCAAAAAATGATGTTTTGATTTGTAATCTATTCTTTAGGAGAACATTAGTGTATTATACAAAGTACCAGTTGCAATATGGACATCCAGGAGGCCTTCTGCATCACAAATGCTTATATGTGCCACTCTGGAAAACTGTCTGACAGTAGGCTCAAATATAGTAGTAAAGTTGTGGTTTGTGGCAGATAGGAGATATGACTAAGGACTTTGTATGGACTGATAGCAAATGGGCTGTGTACTCAAAGTTTAATAACTTCAGACAATTAAATCATACTGAATCAATGAATTCAAGAAGCCTTCTCCTCCAGCAGACAATTAAGATATAAAGTGAAATGAAGAGATCATAGAATCGAACAAATACAACAGAGAAAATAGGTTCCTCCCTAATCTGAACTGGTAAGGGAATGATCTCAGTTATAATGCCCTTTCCTACTAGTGTTTCTGTGATAAGCCTCATGTCAATGAAAAAAATATTAATTATGAAGGTGCATTAATAGCTTCATTTTGGAAGAGATATTTACAAAAGACAAAGAGAAAGATCAAATGGGAAAGTAAAAAGTGCTGAATCAGTAGGCACACATTTCTTGGATTCTGCACACCAGATCTTTCTCTATCTGTGGTAGGCAGTATAAACAAAAAAGTCTTTAAAAATCGAAATCACTTCTCAAGAAGGACTTTGTAGCTGTTGTCAATTGCCTGATTGCCCCATGGGAAGGAGCAAAATCTTCCCTTTTTTTCTACCATTATTTAGGATGTCTTTCACTTTAGAATTCAAAAACAGTGTGCAAAATGATTAAATGGATTTTACAAATTCTCTATATCTAAGTATGAGTTTGATGATTCAATTAATATATATGTATATAAATAATGGCATGCTCATTATAAGAAAACTAATGAGTATTTCCAAATCCTCTCATTTGCATCAACATGAACATAGAGTATATTAAACTAGGTAAGTTAAGGTAGACACAAAATGACAAATATAGCTTGATTTCACCTGGAGAATTCTAAAATAGTCAAACAGGGAGAAACAAAGAATGTACTAATAGTGGCTGCGAGAGAGGGGGAAATAGGGTGATGGTACTCAAGTGGTATAAATAGCAGTTATATAGGTATTAGAGACATAAAGTAAGGCTCCTTATTAGCAATCTGTTAAAATACTGCTAGAGCTGAGACTAAAACTCAAAATTTTCTCCATTCTGTAGAGCATGATAAGGAATTACAAAAACTGAGTTTAAATCTTGGCATTTGGGAATTCCCTTACAAAATATTTAGTATTTTCAAGCTCTGAGTAATATCCCTAGGAACTTTGTGTTTTAGTAAGTCATTATTTTTTTATGAGACTCCAAACTGAGAACAAGTTTTTCCTTACTTGGAATTTAAATCTTCCTACCATCTATCTTTTTTCCACTGTGCGTAGTTTTCACTTATTGCAAGAGGACAGTTTGTGTAATTGATGTTCCTTTCAATCTTTTGTTTCAATCTTTTTTTTTTTTTTTAAGAAAAAGAGTCTCATTTCACTGATAGGATCTCTAGCTTTTGTATATTCTAGTCTTTGTAACTATACCAGCTATTCTACTTTAAAGTTTTAAATGCTAATTAAGATTTTTATTTTGGTTGATTGCTTTATTAGTAAATTAGCAATAATCAATTAATTAGAAGTAATTAATTGGTAGTAATTAGTAATAGCTACCCTTGATCATTCTTACGAACATAGTTCCAATACCAATACAATCTTATTTATATTCTCTCCAGTTTATTGCTGTTCTTTTAAATCTAAGGCACATGTGTGCATTTCTTGCCTTTTCTGCTCTGGTAGCTAAGTACCTGACTGGATCCCAGGACACACTCAGAGGAGACAATAATGCAGATACTAGGTCTCTTTTGTCATCAAAGTGTGTCCAGGATTCTAATCCACACCTGCCCCACAGATCCTACAGCTATATGCATGTTTCCTTGGTTGCCTTACTTGGGAAGCCTCTGCTATACTGCCTGCCTCTAGAATCCCAAACCACATCAATGCTAGCGAGTCTGCATGATGCTAGTGAGTCTGCATGACAACTTCATCTTTTCCACATCACTATCTATAGTGATTTTTGGTTTTGCTATATTTTCTCAATTTCCTCTAGGCAAAGAGGGTCACTAGTTTTTCTTCTATATGAACACTGAAATAGCATGTTAGGGCATTGATATTAGTAGATGAACAACTTATAGAGAATAATGTGCTGAAATATAAACAGTTTAGATCTCAGATAATTGGGAATCTGAGTTTCAAACCACAGAGCCCACATATCTTTAAGAATGACAAATAAACAAAGGAACTTACATGCTTTGGTAGATGGGATCACCAGTCCTGCCAAATCATCAATTCAAACAAAGCCTCAACCCCCATCCACAGGAACTTAAAGCAATGCTCTATGCAATGACCATGGGAACTAGGCCATCATTGGAAGAACAATTCAACCAATTGAAAGATAAGCTTATCCAGGCTGTCAGAATTCATAAAATGGAATTGAAAAAGTTAAAAATATAATATTCAGACATAACAATGAATTCAATATGGAGAAGACCATATCAGTGATATTTTTCTTTTTCTTTTTCTTTTTTTTTTTTGTTTTTTGGTTTTTGGGTCACACCCGGCAGTGCTCAGGGGTTACTCCTGGCTCCATGCTCAGAAATTGCTCCTGGCAGGCCTGGGGGACCATATGGGGCACCGGGATTCGAACCGATGACCTTTTCCCTGAAAGGCAAATGCCTTACCTCCATGCTATCTCCCGGGCCCCCATATCAGTGATATTAAAGACAAAATACTGGCCATCACCAAGAATGAAGGGACAAAAAAAAAAGAGATAAATGTATGGAAGATAATGAAAGATTTGTGATGGAGATATCAAGAGATTTGTGATAAATTATTTCCAAAGAAATAAATATTCAAATCATAGGAGGAGAGGAGAAAGAAAAAGAGGAAGAATAACTGGCAGAAGAAATCACCAAGAGTTTTTATGATTTCTGGAGAGAGGTTCATACACAGATTCAAGAAGTTCAAAGAGTACCAAATAATATAAACTCAAACAAAAAACCCATCAAGACACACAGTAATAAAAATTCTAAGGTTAAAAGAAAAATACAGATTACCAAAAGCAGCAAGAAAGAAACAATACAACTCATATGTAAAGAAATATATAAGAATAGCAATATTTCTATATATAAGAATAGCAATATTTCTTTCATATGATAACATACAATACAGAAAAGAGTGAAATTATGTATTCAAAGTAGTGGATGAAATAAGGCTTTTTTTCATTTTACCCATATTTTGCTGGGCCAATGTAAACATCAATTGCCACTCTCACACTGTTATTACTGTATTTTTTAACTCTTTAAAAAAGTTACTAAACTTCCTGTTGGTGCTTCAATGAATTCATTGAGTCAATAATTTTCAAAAATATCCTTTCCTTTCTCTTCCATCTCTTTAGCTTTTCTTTCAATTATTTATTTAAAAAGCATGTTGTTTCTGGTCTCCCCAAAAATGTGTTATTATCAGTTATGTCACCTACGCAATGCATCTTCTTTAAATAAATTAAATTAAAAAAAGAAAAAAACGTCCAGCCTAGAGTCCACTATGCCATGAAACTATCATTTAGAAAGTAGTTGCATTCTTTTTTTTTTTTTTTTTTTTTTTTTTTTTTTTTTTTTTTTTTTTTTTTTTTTTTTTTTTTTTTTTTTTTTTTTGGTTTTTGGGTCACACCCGGCAGCGCTCAGGAGTTACTCCTGGCTCCATGCTCAGAAATTGCTCCTGGCAGGCACGGGGGACCATATGGGGCACCGGGATTCGAACTGATGACCTTTTGCATGAAAGGCAAACGCCTTACCTCCATGCTATCTCCCGGGCCCAGTTGCATTCTTATATACCAAAAATTAATCAGAAAAGAAAGAGATAAAGGCATGTATTCTATTGTAAATAGTATACAAGAGCATCAAGTATTTAGGAATCAATTTAATAAAAGACATGGGCGATCATGAGAAC